>JAKOGI010000882.1:192500-290000 GCA_029747015.1 Carnegiea gigantea | reverse complement strand
GGAACAGCAAAGCAGCCCATGATGCGCGATAAGAGAAATAGAAAAAACTAAAGAGACAAAAAAAAAAAAAGGGAGCCGATTCGATAAGTGGGTGAACGCAACGATGACGACGCTCTGGTGACCTCACGGAGGGTTCGTCACCAACATGACGGCATTCCGTTTTGAGTCCCGTAGTCCCTTCTGTCGGCGCGTGCATCAATCACAGCCTCCGTTCCAAAACATCACTCACCTTTTTAAAATTTGTTTTAATTTTTTCAGCCTTTTTCTTTTTAAAAAAAGGTGTAGTAGCCCAAATCTTGCGGAAACAATCTTAACAGAAAAATACATAGAAGGTCTGCAAAATGTATGGAGTAAAGCTATTTATGAAACCTCTTCTTTCTTCAAAGATTTCATTTTAGGCTTTGCTTTACTTTACGTAAGCAAATGGTATGTCTCATAATTAAACAAATAAAGATTAAGCTATCCTATACACTATAAAGTAATTGTTTCCTAAACTATATCTCAACTCTTTTAACTTATCATGTATAACTTATTGTTGATGAGTGATGACCTGTGCCAATAAATATTGATGAGCGTTAATAGGTAATTATCATGGTTGAAGATTTATAATTTGATAATTATTAGATATAATAATTGTACTATTTTCATGGATAAGAAGTAGAAATTAATAGATACGCAATATGAAATTAATGTATGAATTTGTTGCATGTGTAAAGACCCAAAGAAATAATTCTAATGTATAACTATTTCCTAATAATATAATTAGAATATAAATTATAATGAAAGAAGCTTGTCTAATATTTTCGAATTAAAATATAGTGATATTACATAACTAAATTTTCATAAGTTAAATACATTACTTGGTAAGCTAATTATATTTTTACATTAAATTATTAACGATAATTATATAAATATTAATTTCTGAAGTCATAATATCAGTCTATGGTACCTTACGTATTTTAAATTGTCTTTTGTTAAATTGTGAGGTGTGCGTTTTCTCCTCCTTTTGTAATATTTTTCAACTATATTTAGTTCAAAAATTTTACTATCTTTTATTAATTTATTTAACTCATTCATCAACACAATCTAGGGAAAATCTTGGAATTAAATATCCCAAAAATAAAATTATAAAATAAGAAGTCAAATGATGCATACATGATAATAGGATTCTATTAAATTAAGTTATGAAATTATATACTAGGAAATAAAATGAGGTTTTGATGAATGCTAATTAGTAATGACAAGTGCTAGTGAGTGCTAATAAGTGCTGAGAAGATTTGAGCAACACTAAATACTGAGGATAAGTTAAAACAAAATAGTCCCTTATACTTATAAGTTGTCATGTTGAATTTTTGCATGCAAATAATTCGAAGTTTTAGGCTTTTGCCTCCAATAACCTAACTTCTAAATATAACTTTTAATGCTCCAACCTTTCGGGTATTTGTTTTCAGTGGTACACATTGGTTATATTAGATTGCATTTTATCAGAAAATTCAAACTTTGAAATGAATGTAAGTGATTTAAATTTTATATAGTTTGTGTCGTTTTATGGGTAATATCATTGCAAATTGCAGAAAAAAATTTAATCTAAAACGACCCTTGTAGTACTAAAAATAAATGTCCCAAAGATTAAAGCAACGGAAGCTGTCTCTAAAAGTCATATTGTTAGCCTCCAAACCCCGCAAAGTTTGAATTATTTCTGTCGAGAAACTCTTCAATGTTTTATTCACAGTTTATCAAGTGAAAAGCAATGCATTGTATACATTTATAGGGAGACTCTCAATTTGTAGTCTCCAACTGTATTACATTTGTAAATTTTAAAAAGATACATTGTAATTTTTTTAATGTTTAATCCTCCTTTTAACTAAGATCAAATTATTATTTGCTTACAAGAGACAAAGTTACGGTATCATACATTTTCTCCATGCACAAACCTCAATAGCTTATTTAAAGCAATTAAGTGTCAAATTAATAGTTTATGTTAGAGTCTTTTTATGTGAGAAGTCTCAAGTTTAAACCTCATTAGTCTTGTATTGATTTATTGCACAAAGTAGGATGAGCGTTTGGAGCATCAATTCATCAAACCCAAGGGGCAGTAGCGTAGGGGTCTTCGATCATTAGTTTAAACTTTTTCGTTGAGTTGATTATTCAACAGTTTAACGACCTTCAACATATTTGCTACCCTAACTTTTATCTACAATTAAATTTTTGGTGGCTTATGTTTTTCTTTTTCTGAGGCGGAGAAGAGCAAAGGTTGATAGCGGCGTGAAATTCAAATCTATATTTCTAGTAACAAGTTTATTAAATTTTATTAGTTAAATAATCACAACTACAACTCTTTATACATAATCATTCTTGAGTTTATTACCCTTGATTCTTGAAATAGCCCTTAAGGTTGCTTATTTGCAGAGTTGAGGTTTTTACATCTAGAGAGATTCAGGTGTATCGCTGAGGATTTTATGTCTGGTCAATTTCTTGTTTCGAAAGATACAACAACGCCACCTCCCAATGTGGGTCCCGGTTTTGCGGGATTTGCGGAGATCTAGCTGTAGGTAACCTTACCTCTACTGGCATACATGCCCATAGAGAGGCTGATTCCAAGAGACTCACAAAATAAGATTTTGTGAAATCATTTTATAAAACATTTTATAAAGGAAGGATCTTATGAAAACACTTTATGGAGAAAACTTAGGATACGCAACAGAGAATGTACTGAGAAATAAATACTAATTTCTTGTTTCAAAAGATGTTTATAAGATTGTCACTCCACATAAACAACTTGGTCAATTGCTACAATATTATCTCCGGCAAAGGTCCATAAGATGGTATTCAACGAAGCACATGTTTTGTAAGGTTTGTAATGTTACACATGTCTGTACAACTTATTTTTTTCTTATTTTATACTCGTATTCCCAATAGTTAAAACAGGCTTCTAAAATGAAAATTCTAATTTTTATAAATCACATAATTACTATTAGATCTTATCGGAATGAGAGTTGGGGTACATTAGGATCGAGAATTAATAAAGTAGGGTTTTCAGATCCTAATTCTACCCGACCCTATATAAATTAGCATAATTTAATAACCTACCCTATAGGACCCTTACGTTATGAGATCAGACCCGACCCTCATATAACTTTTATAGAAAATAACAATTTACATAAAGTATTACTTTTCTTGTGATGTGTAACACCAAATATCTTTATGAAAATGAGGGTTAAGGGACAAAAGAAAGTCCGAATACCAAATAGAAAGACAATACCACGGTTCTAATACCTGACTTAGAAATTAACTACATCATTTGGTTTACTAAAAGAACATTTGAAATGACCAAAATAATAGTCCACACAACAAGATAGTATTAATTCATGTATAGTTGGTTGATGGTTCACTAAAACACAAGGACATTCTCTAAGCACAGTGCCAATCACAAATTATTATTACTACTTTTCTGAAATGTAAGTTGATGGGTCGGATTGTAGGGTCAGAATCTCTATCAGTCTCGATCATTGTTAAGGTTGAGTGAACTCAATGTAAAGATTAAGTCAGATTTGATCAAACGTCAAAAAAAAAAAAAAGAGAAGAAAAGAAAAGAAAAGAAAATGCTGCCACAACCTCAACTTTTTTGGGTTGGATGGGATGCATCGGGCCAATCCCAACCATATGATCATGTTTCATTATTGTTATTCTTGGCAAGTAATATTACTCATAAGTTTTGTGAATTTTCTGCTAGTACTACTTATGTCAGAATATAAACTGGAATATCACAAATTAACGGTATTACTAAGTCATGCGCATTCATACACATTACCTTATCTAAATTACAGAAACGCAATCGAGCTTCTTAACAAACATACTTAATCCACGCACAAGTCTCAACTAGATAACAAGAGAATGTGTCAAACCAACGTTACCAAGTTTTAAAATTCATCCAAAGACCAATGCATCGCTTGGAAAATAAAGGTGCAATCAATACACATTTTTACAACGAAAGAGATCAATTACAATGAAAATCTCTCAATACTAACTCCCAACAAAAAGTGGAACAGAAAAGGGAATTGCCCACAGGCACTCCCAAGTTGCACCGCATCAAACAAGGTTAAACAACCTAGTATTTATAGGGAAGCCCCACAGGTACCAAGGGTTCAATCCTAGCCGCAAACATATGTCTTGGCCACCAACCATCAACTTTCCAAAAAAGGAAAAATCTTCAACCCAAAGTATGGAAATAATATAATTTCCATAATACAGAAGATCTCAAACACACAACATGATCTTGGATGCCAAGAAATAATCTCACAAAAGGAAATAACTTTATTTATTTCCAAAACCGGCAAAGGAATTTGGGACAAATCCCAACAAACTCCACCTTGGACCAAATTCCTCATCCGTCAACGATCCACGCCTCTTCTTTTGGTCTGCTGCCCATTGTTCGTCAGTTATCTTCTCGGGTTTTACGTGAGGTCCCTTCAGAACCTTCTACAACCCGTGCTGAATGAGAACTGCTCTCATCTGCACCTTCCAGAGATTAAAACTAATCTCCCCATCGAATTTCTGAATATCTACCCTCATGATAGAAGACATCCTATAACCAGAGCTCTGATACCACTTGTTAGGAAATTAGAGCGGTAATAATAGCGGAAGCGATAGGATGAAACAGATATTCAGAAATTCAAACCAGAATAACAGGAACAAAACAGCGACACACAAGATTTACGTGGAAACCCAAAACGGGAGAAAACCACGGGCGGCAACACCGACACAAAATCCACTATCATATGAGTTAGTACAGAACGATCTCATTCCCAATACAGAGATCAACAACAAGAGAGACACAGATCTCAAACACCCAAGAAAGAGATCAATTACAACGAAAATCTCTCAATACTAACTCCCAACAAAAAGTGGAATAGAAAAGGGAATTGCCCACAGGCACTCCCAAGTTGCACCGCATCAAACAAGGTTAAACAACCTAGTATTTATAGGGAAGCCCCACAGGTACCAAGGGTTCAATCCTAGCCGCAAACATATGTCTTGGCCACCAACCATCAACTTTCCAAAAAAGGAAAAATCTTCAACCCAAAGTATGGAAATAATATAATTTCCATAATACAGAAGATCTCAAACACACAACATGATCTTGGATGCCAAGAAATAATCTCACAAAAGGAAATAACTTTATTTATTTCCAAAACCAGCAAAGGAATTTGGGACAAATCCCAACAGGAAGGAATGAAATAAAGTGAAAAGGAGTGATTTTTTTCCTCCTTATAGAAATGAGAATGAATAGAATGCAGTGAAAAGGAAGAAAATTGATGTGGAATATGATGGGAAGGAATGGAATTGAGTGAGAAAAAAATGAAATTATTGATATCAAAGTGTGAGAAGGAGTGTGAGTGAATATGAATGAGTGGGAATCAGTGACATTTGCCTTTAAGGTGTAAAAAGAAAAAAACGAATGAAAAAAAATTAAAAAAATAAAATAATAATGGGAGCTAAAATCTCTCCACGAAAAAGAGCAGGTTATAAACTTAATCAACAAAACAACTTCCATTCACTTCGTTTATTGGCATAGCTTAGAGACATAGACCACCACATAAAAAACCATTGATCTAGCTACTAGAAGCAAGTACCATGTTAACATTATTTAGGAGGTATCAATATCAAAGACAAAACGCACACCTAATTAAGCAAAAGGAGAAGACAGCACACGCGCCAATAAGAGCGTGATGGAAGAATTTCAGTATGAAAAAGGTGATGATCCAGGGGGAGTGAATTTTCCCCCTTGTTTCCTTAGCCTTTCCTTGAACTTCTCTCCCTCAGAATATAATTTAAAGGCGTTCTTACTTGATCCTCCCCACTTCCTTCTACCACCCCCCCCCCCCCCAACCACTCCGCCCAAACACTTAGGAGAGAGAAGAGAAAGAAAGAGTGAAATTCTCATCAATGGATCATCTAATTATGTCCCAAATCATTGAAAATTTAGAGAGAGGCAGAGACTCCGTTCATCATATCAGAGACCTCCTGAACCAACGGCCAGGATTAACCACTGATCATGATGATCAGGGCTACTCCAAAGGCCTTGATGATCATTCAAGGGTGGCCCTGAATGCACTGGATTATGCCCTCTCTATGCTCCATAACCCTGATAATTTCAGCTCCGAGGATAACCAATTTGGGAATTCTAAGTCTCATGATTCTGCTGCTGAGACTCCTAGGAAAGACAGAAGAGGTTGCTACAAAAGAAGGTATTATTATTATTATTATTATTATTATTATTATTATTATTACTATGAGGTATCATCGGATTCCTTTTTTTTTTTTCACATTCTGTTTAGACAGAAGTTCGTGATATGAATTCAAATCCAAATTAGCCCTTTTCTTACTATTTGAGATTTTCCAAAAATCTTTACATTTTAGTTTTTTTTTTTTGGGGGGGGGGATGGGAAGGCATAGTGGGGTAGGGTAGATTGGTAATTTTGTCAAATGAATACTGACTACTCATTGGCCAATTGAAGCTGTGGGTGAAGATATCTTGAAGAAAATATCTTGCAAAATCTTTCTGTATAGTTTTTATCTGTTTTATTTCTTTTTCTTTGGTGGGTTGTTTCAGAAGTAATTGATGTTCAAGCTCATCCATTTCTTTTTGGGGTTTTGGGGGTAAAGTGAATCTAATCATGGGTAATTGGATGTTTCTGCAGGAGGAATGTTGAATCAGTAGTAGTGGATACCCCAGCTCTAACTGATGATGGGTTTGCTTGGAGAAAATATGGCCAGAAAGTGATCCTTAACACTACTCATCCAAGGTTAGTTTTTACAATATTTACTGCCTTTTTTTTTTGGTTGCTTTTGACGGATCATGCGTTTTTAATCCCTTGACTCTTGATTGGTCCAAATTAGATCGAGACAACAACCCCCTCCACCCCTTTCTCCATTTTATTTAGAGAATTGGGACATTAAGTCTAGTCGTCCTTTTTTCCTGCTAAAACATCTATGGTACTGATTTTGTTATTGGCAAAATTTGCTGCTCGATGTATCTTTCGCGTCTTGTTTATGGGTTTTTGTTCTTATTCTTAGCGTTTCCAAGTATTACAAAGTTTTAAAATTTTAACTTGTCGAAAGTGATTAAAATATAAGGAAACAAGTGATTATAAACTAGTTAATATTGCATATGTCAGTGATAGACTATTGACAAGTGTCTATGTATAACTTTCTCGTTTTTGGGCATATGAAGCTACTCCAATTAATCTATTTTCTAACTATTGACATGTTTTATGAATACAATCATATAAGTTTGTCGGGAAATTAAAAATTGGATGTGGGTAAGTGCAGGAATTACTACCGATGCACACACAAGATAGATCAGGGGTGCCAAGCAACAAAACAGGTGCAGCAAATCTCAGAAAATCCCACAAAGTACAGGATAATTTACCATGGCAACCACACCTGCAAAAACCCTCTTAAAATCCCTTCTGTTTTTATCAACTCCACTACCCCAGAAAACCCAGATTCCTCTGTTTATCTCAGCTTTGAGGCAAACACTCCCACAGCCCAACAGGGCCTTAACCATCCAACCCCATCAAATTTCTTCTTCTCCAACACTATGGTGAAGCAGGAGTACGGGCCCATCAAGGCGGAGACCCCATCAGCGCCGTCTGATCATCATCAGGACCATTCATCACCATCATCCCCTGATCGAACCACCACCACCCCTCGTTCTGAGATCTCATCAGGAGAGGTGTACTCCTCTGTGGCTAGTCCCCACGGAATGGACATCGTGGAGGACTATTACTGCTACATGATGGCTGCTGAGTCTGGTGATTTGAACCAATTCTTTCAGAGTTTGCTCTGTGCATGATCATGATCATCATGTACTTTTTGATGATCCACTTAGGATGTGAATACTATGCTGTAGATTAAGATTTCATGTCATCTTAACCTTAAAATAAAAAAGGAAAAGATTACCTAGCTAGACAAGTATAAGATTTTCATTTTGCTTTTTTAGGTTTTCCTAAGACTGAGGAGAGGACACGATAATAATAGATGTGCAGTTCATTAGTACCAACTGTGGTGGCAGTAATTGCTAATGTTGTAGATTTTCTTTCGTTTTCTTCTTTGGGGTTTTGTCTTCTTCTCATGAAGATAATGTTTTCATGATGGACACCAAGTGTTTTGTGTATTAAGCATGTAGCTTTGGTCCTATGACAATTTGTTGCCAACTGTTTCAAAAAATTGACTGGCGTGAGATTAAGTGATGGACGAGTGACCAATCTATTGGCAATCTTCTTAACATGATTTTGTTAAGTAATAATTGTAATCATATCGGAAACTCTAACAATTGGTTAATTAGCGGCTTTAATTTAGTTGTCAAGTTGGAAGTTACTTCCATGTTTGGGAATTAGTTGGCTAATCTTACTGATTAATAATTTTTTTACTTTAGATGAAGTGATCTCGAAATATGTTCATTTTTAGCATTTTAGAATGTTTGTTTATCGTTTACTAGTCCTTACTATGCTTACAATTATATCTTACCGCTTCGTATCATTTACATATATATAGCTCAACTGGTGAATTATTTGGAATTGTTATCAAAAATATGAATTTTAATTCTACTTGTATCAATCTTCACACCTCATTTGCTCCCACCAAAAAAAAAAAAAAAAAAAAAACACTTTTTATTCCGTGCAATGATGACCGTAGAATTGAACCTGCTATTGATGATTCTAATCAGAAAAGGCTCGCTTTATTTTACCCAGCTCGCTTTATTTTCCACTTTTCAAAAGAGATATAGTTAAAAATTATAGTAATTTAAGTTAAAAAAAAAATCATTTTATCGCCCCCATGTTTATGGATTCTCCATCACTAAGTGTGATGATGTGGCTTCTTGCGTTGCATGCCTTGACGTCACAGAGTTTTCTCTCTGATAACTCACTAATTAATGTATTGCTTAAGTTAGGTTAGGTAGTTCAAGCTAGGAGAAACACACAGTAAACATCACACATTAAATTATCAATTTCACCCGTTGTCATATTTAGGACGATGGACAAGGAAAACTCTATCTAATTAAATGATAAATATCACATATTAAATTATCAATTTCACTAATTGTCATTTTTAATGTGATAGACAAGGAAAATTCTATCTAATTAAATTTTACTTATAAGATAAAATTTTATCCAATATTTTCTTGTTAAATATAATATTATTGATTGTCAATTAAATCAATGATATCCATCTACGGATCTACCCTCCTTCCCAATACCCAATTCTAGCTTGCCTAGTTAATTTTGTTTTCTTTTTTTTTTTAAATTGGAAAATTGGCTTCAATGGAGTGCAATACTACTTGCTTATCCCCCCCCCAAAAAAAAAAAAAAAAAATCCGTGATCCGTGAATGATAAATTGGAAATCATTAGATGTGACACAGAGGGAAACAAGAAGCCCAGGCAACAATTGCAGTGTATGAGCGACAAGTGAGGTGATTCAGGAGTTACATGCAATTCTTAAATTTTAATTAGGTAAATTTCTGCAATGAAAACAAAATTAATTAGACAAGAATTGGATATTGGGAAGGGGTTAGGTGGATTACTTTAATGTTGTTAGGCAACAAAAATATTCCATTTAAAAGAAATATTTATAAACTTTTATCTTATATGTAAAATTTAATTAAGTACGGTTCTCTTTATTTATTGTTCTAAGGCTAATGTTTGGCAAAACTAAAATTTAATTAGATGAGATTCCCCTTATCCCTGATTTAACATTGCAAGCTTTACATTAGTTTTTAATAACAAACATCGAAAAGAGATGAAACTTTCTATTTTTTAGCTTGTACAAAATCAATGGAAATTCCACTTGTGATAAGACTTCATAAGACTGTCTTTCCAATTATCTTGCCTTTTCTTTTTCATGTCTCTCTTTCTTGTAGACTTGTTAGTTTGGATAGATGGGTTAAGTATAGGTCGAGTATATTGGGATTCGAGTAAAATATGGACGAGCGTATTTCGATTTTGCAGGTTTCGGGTAGACCCAGCGAATTTAGAGCATATTTTCAGGTCGGGTTAACTTGTGTCAGATCTACTCTTTATTATAGAGGACTATCGTTTCTCTCCTCACTCTTCGCTCCTTTCTATCCATTGGGTTTAATATGAGTGTTACAGAAACCAAGGTCATCTTTTTTCAATTTGGAAACCAACGGAGATATTACATCAGAATTTAGAAATTAGGTGCGTTTTAATTTAATGAAAACTTTTTCTCAGACAATACATATTTGCAGTTTGGCCATTTAGTCCCCAATCTTTTTGCTTCAGTGTCGCCGCAGATGAAGCTTAAATTCAGAGAGTTTTCACCACATGTCATCTCTTTTTATTATGCTTGCTGGAAAACTATTGATGAAGGGGGGGAATCTAATGCAATCTCTATAGATCAAATAGGACAAAAGATAAAGTATAGTCTACCATGAGAAGAAACCATTAGAGCATCCGTAGCGGGTGTGAAAAAGGAAAATGCGGGCCTGTTGCTGCCACTTGTCGTAATATGAGAGGAGAGAGGGAGGGTTGCCATGCGGGGAGAACGGGCAGACGTTTCTCCCCGCGGGCCACCTTTTGGCATTTTTTAATTTTTTTATGGAGTAAGTATATAATTTTTAAATAATTTAAAAAATAGGTTGTGTGTTATAGGGTGGGTCCATGACAAATATTTTTATTGGATGATTAAAATTGAGTTCCATGAATTGAAAAAGTGAAGAAATGCAACTTTCAGAATTGTGGAACTTTTGCTGATGTGGTAGGTCAGAGTGAAACTCTGATTAGGAATGCTCTTACAGCAAGTTCCATATCATCATTTAAATTGGCCCCATGCGACCTACGATGCAAGTCCTTCATTTTCTATGCTTGCACACCAAAATATTTGCCAATAGCTCAAAGAAGGTGGTTGGGAGAAATTATATTTATGTCGGTGAAGGAAGTGAACACTAATTAACTAAACCAAAAGGATATGGACTAATTTTAATTAATTCAATAAGGCAAGTTTATATCATATTTGCGAATATATAATGCAAATGTGTACAATACACCCAAACCCAAAAGGAGAAAGGAGGGGGAAAAAAAAAAACAGAAGCAATAGCAGAAAAAATATCTTACAGTGTTTTGGAGTACGATACTCAATACTTTTTGCACTACAATACAAGGATTGGTTTAATTAATTAACAACTGAGTACGATAGTTTTTTTGCATTAATTTGTCTAATTTTTTGATGTTAATTATAACTATTATCAATACAAATTATAATTAGGCATAGTAAAATAGATAGTGATAATCTAAAGAAAAACTTATAACAATCGGGCTATCATATTTTGAATACGAACTAATCACTTTGAATAATATGCTGGTAAAAACAAACTAAAAGTCATAGAACTTGTTGATAATATCATTATTTTATAACCTTTATTAATAAATTTGATGACCAAAATTGTAAAAGTTGATGTAATATCCAGTCACTTAATCATATTTATTAATTAATTTTACTTCTTGCATTATTCATATGAGTATGATTAATCGGGGCTGTGAGTTGCTTATTTCTTCATTGTCATACGAAGTAATGCTTGATTTAAGAAATTAAGTTATCACAGAATTTTCTCTAAAGTATATAAAATCTCAAATAACTATGCAAAAGTATATAATTTCCCACAAATATGCGTTTGTACCCGACCGGGTAGAAAATTTACTGAGCCATATTAATTTCTTAGTAATTAAGAAAGATAAATAGATAAAGTTAGTCAAGGTTTGAGTACTTGCCAAGTGGGTGGTCAATGTGCAAGTGATAAAATTTAAAAAAAAAAAAAAGCAATTGAGGATAGATGCAACTAAATTTGATTTGACTAAGTTTTCATCTTGTGGGGAGTAAGGAAAAACGGAAAAAAAAAAAAACAAAAAGTGGTTATGGTAATGCTAGAATTGCTAGAGAGCCAAATAAATCAAGCACAAATAAAAAGAAACCTAAAGTTTCTGTTGTGATTTTTTGCGAGCATACTGTTTGTCATTGTAGCACTTACTGGTATCAATCTGCAGAGATGGATTTGAAATTAGGTTACTAAAATTTCTAAACCAAGCTAATATTAAAGATCAAAGTTAGACTATTCTACCAATGAACTGTACTTCCTAATTGTGTTAGAGATCAAAAATAATGTGTTACTTAGAACCCTTAACCAAATGACAAAAGAAAGAATTATTCACAAGAGTAGTAATCATCAGTTCATCACTTCTTTAATTCCCAGTTCAAATATATTTAAACCAAAGAAGTAAGGGGAATAAAATGCAACCAAACCTCAGTTCAAGTGAAGTGTGCGTATTTCTAATATGAGCTCGTGTTTATTTAACCCAAACAATAGCAAGAGCCATAGTCGGCAATACACAATTTGAAGTAAACCCTCAGCAACAAACCCTTTGAAGTAAAACCGAGTAAAGCACAATCTAAAATGGGAAAAACACACTAATCGCTCGAATTAATAGAGGTCAACCGGAAACCAACAGATTTGGATCTGGTTAAACTCGAAACACGGCACCGAGCCTACTCGAAACAAGAAAAGGATCTAACACTGAAATTGAACCAATTGATGGAGATACGAAACTCAAAATATTAAATTTCTCAAATTAAATCACTCTCAAATCAAATATAAGAACCCTAGAATCTGGAAATTGAATTTGGAAATCCAAAACCGATGAAATTGAAGAAGGCTAAAAAGAAAACTAAAATTTATCACTCCGCCTGCTCCTTTATTCTTGTCGTCTACTTCTAGTGCCCATAATCAACTCTTCATTACCGTTACTAAACCACCATTAATTCCAATCTTGTAACTCTCCAATTGATGGGGAATGATGATGATGATGGTGAGAATAATGGATGTTGAGCTTAATAGAAATGATGAATGTGTGTTATGAGAAGAATTGAAGGAAAGCAGAGGTGTTAAAGAGAAATAGAGAAGATTGAGAGGGGGCAGGGCACGAGTTTTTGGGGGCAGCGAGGGGAGAGAAGGAAGCAGAAGAGCTAGTCTGGATGTCATATGCAGCTCGCGTGTCTATTAAGGCCCTGTTCTTTTCGGTGGGGAATGAGGGATGTGAAATAGGTGAGTGTGAAAAAGGAGGGAAATGAGTAGGTTAGTGTGGTATTTTTTTTTAAGTGTGGGAAGGAGTGGGTGAGTGTGGGTAAAAGTTAAATGTAGTTCAATGAAGTTGAAGTATTGGTTATTGATATTTTTTTGTTTTATAATGTAATAATTTTATTGTGATAATAATTAATGATGATGAAATTTTTTTATTTTTGTTTATTCTTTTTTGTTCTTTCTTATTTTGTTCATTTTGTTTATTTTTGTATTTTTGTATTTTTATGTTTTTTATTTTTATTTTTTATTTTTTATTTTTTATTTTATTAATTTTATTAATTTTTAATTTTTAAATTTTAAATTTTTTAAATTTTTTAAATTTTTTAAATTTTCATGTTTCATTTTTATTTTTATTTTTCTTAAACTTGTTAAATTTTTTATTTTTACTTTTCTTAAATTTTTTAAATTTTTTTATTTTTAATTTTTATTTTTCTTTTTATTTTTAAAATTTTTTTTATTTTTTATTTTATATTTTACATTTTTATTTATATTTTTATTTTTCTTAAATTTCTTAAATTTTTTATTTTTTATTTTTAATTTTTAATTTTTAATTTTAAAAATTTTTTAAATTTTTTCGTTTTAATTTTTTATTTTTTTGTATTTGTTTTTTATTATCTTATTTTTCATTTTTTTGTATTCATTTTTTTATTTTTTATTTTTTTGGAATTTTTCGTAGGTTCTTTTTCTGGAATAAAAAATAAAAAATAAAAAATAAATACAACAAAATAAAAAATAAAAAATAAAAATAAATACAAAAAATAAAAAATAAAAAAATAAAAATAAACACAAAAAATAAAAATTAAAAATTAAAAAATAAAAAAATAGAAATAAAAAATAGAAATAAAAAATAAAAAATTTAAAATTTAAAAATTTAAAAATAAAATACAAAATGCAAAATACAAAATGCAAAAATAAAAAATACAAAAATAAAAACAAAAAATACAAAAATACAAAAATATGAAAACACAAAAATAAAAATAAACAAAATAAAAAAATAAAAAAACAAAATAAAAAATAAATAAAAAAATTTAAGTAACATAAATTTTCTAAAAATAATGTCAACTACAATACATCTGCACTTTCTGTCACAAATTAAGAACAATACCAAAAAATTATATGTAGGAAAAAAAAATCTGCAACTTCTGTCATGAATTACGATGTATAGAAAATTATTCTGTCACATATACAACAACAACCATATACGCTTTCTAACCTACAACAAATATCTCGTAACCAACGATAATAAAAAAAAAAAACTGTTTCATAACATCCGAAAAATTAAAACTGCTTATAATTACTATCAGATTATTCGTACACACAATTACGTAAATTATAAAAATTTTCAGAATATAAAAAATGGTTGTTTTATGTAGGTGTGGGAAAAAGTTGGTGAGTGTGGGAAAGAGTGGTATTTTTTTTAAGTGTGGGAAGGAGTGGGAAGAGAGAGGAAGGAGTGAGTGAGTGTGGGTTGGGTTGATTAAACTACGAAAAGAACAGGGCCTAAGTGAGGGAACGTCTTGGTTCAATTGGTTCAGACCTGCGGAGAGAAAAGGAGCAAAAGGAGAAGAGTTGTTTGGGCCGCGGAAAGAACATGGTCAGGCCCGCGAAGCTGAGCATGTGACCCGCGAAGGGCTCATGCTTTTATCTCTTTTCTTCTTTCTTATAACTTTCTTCAACTTGATCCAAAGCCCTTGTTGATTCAACTTTTTTTTTATTTATTCAATCTTCAAATTTCTCAAATTTTTACAAAATAAACAAAAATATATTAAATTTCTAAATTAAATATTTATTTTGAGCAAATATTAGATAATAAAAGTGTATAAAATAACAAAATTTCAAATTGAACAATTCCTGCGCATTCTCTACTCCATCGCATGAACCAAAACCCCTTGCTTTGCTGCCGCATCCCACCGGTCACCATTGTTGGTTTCGGTGCCGCTGCCGTTGTCACACAGGCTGCTAGGACTACCTAGTGGTGTTGCCGTCCACCCGAGCTGAGCCAACTGCTGCAACATTCGCCTTCCCTCTCTTTCCGTGCTGCACACAACCAAGAGCAGGGTTGCTCGGTCCCCCTTTCCACCCTATCTACCACCCTCTTGGTCGCCGATGGGCCATTATGACACCTCCAATGCTACCACCACCTCCCATCCTCCATAAATCCGTTCACCCTACTCCCTTCCCAATCTTAACAAAAGGTAATTTTCTCCTCCCTAATCCTAATTAGGTTTAACTTTGCAATTTCTAATTTAATTGGATAGAATAAGCATAAGAGTTGTGAGTGGATAAAACAAGAGATGATGTGAGAAATAGTTAAGGAAGGCCAAGCATGTTTTGTATGTGCCAAGCAAGTTGGCTATGGATGCTTGCTTTGGGGTATGTTGATCAACTGTGAGAATTGAGAGATAGTTTTGATTGAAGGTGATGTAACTTGTGCAATTAAGGATGAAGTAGCTTAATTGTTACAGTAAGATGAAAGGTATTGAAATGTACATGAATGGGTAAACAACATCAATTTGCATAATTTGGTTCATGAAAAGTTGCTTAAGTTTAGTTGTACTTCAAAAGCTTATTTTGAGTAGTATTGGAATGTGATTACGAGGATTATGTTGTTTGGATGCTAGTTGCTTTGCGAATGAAGTGCTTGATGAAATTGGAGGGGGGAAGAAGGTTAGGTTAGTTATGTAGCTATGGAGGTGGGTGAACAAATTATGCTTAGTGGAGTAATTGATGTGAATTATTTGATTGTGCTATGTTTAATTTGTGTTGATTATGAGTGTGGAAACAAAAAATAGGAGTACTTGATGTAACTAAATAGGAAAGGAAGATAAAAGTGATCATGAACTCATGGACTAATTAGGTTAACTATATAAATTTAGAAGAAGTGTATGTCTAAGAGAGAGAGAGCTTAAGGAAAGATTAGGTAAAGTTACATAAGCAAGTTCATGATTATTTGCCACTAAGATTGTGTATAGGTACTTGTTTTAGTTTAGGTGGGGTGATAAGGTAACTCTAATTGATTTAAGTTGTAAATTGGGGGCCATGAGCTAGATAATTTGAATTAGTTGATTATGGATAAGAGAGGACGGGGTATAATGCAGATTTTTATAGAGATGAGTTATTTCTGTAAAGTGTGAAATACTATTTGAGAGGAGGAAGTTTTTCAATTTACTTATTAATGAAAACCCCAATGGAAGAAAAGAAGAATGGTGAGTTTACTAGCATATCAAGACTTGTTGAATAAATAAAATATATCAAAGTTTACTACAATGTGTAAGAATTAGCCTAGCAAGATCTAGAACTTATGCAAATTTATTCCCCATTAATACAGAGTCTTACTAAGTTTATTCTCGAGAAAGGATTACGAAGATCAACTTGATTGAGGAACAAAATAAGCGTCAAAGTTACGTTACTACTTGTACTCCTCAAAGACGTTTTCAAATTTACATTTACGAATGTTAACAAGTCTTTACTTGGCCATTAGAACCTTTAAGACCCATTTTAGTGTTCATTGTTCAGTATGCAATGTTCATCGTTTAGGGTATCTGCTAGCAGAATTTATAGTTTGGGCCCTTCCCGTTAAATGGGAAACTCATAGTTCATTGCTCATTAATGTCACGACTACTTTCATAAATTTGAGTCCTAGCTAGATCAGGCCGGGAAACAATTAATTTTATAATCAATTTTCAATGCAATGCTCCTCAAAGGATTTTTAGAAATCATAATTTTAAAATTACACGCATGCTCACAGACTCCTTGTAAATATTTATTTGACTGTACAAGGGTTGCGTATTGAGCTTATAGCTTACTTTCCTATCATTTTGTATTTTCTAAACTATTTTAGGGAAGGAGAAGCCACTTAAAATTAAGCAAAGACCCTTCAGAAGCTAAAGCTTCAAGGGAAGTGGCCCAGGGCAATGAGTGCTTATCCTCGACCTTAGTCGTTTTGAGGACTTGGAAACTGACTGGTGATTTTAGGCACTTGTGAAGTCGAAGTGAAATGTAAATCCATTTTGGACATGATCAAATCATTGTGTTGTATCTACTTTAAAATGTTTGATAACAATCTTAAACCTTATCTTATGTAGATATTGGATTTAGTAGATGCTGCTTATCTAGTGGATGCTACATCCCTATGTACAACCTAGTCCTTAAGTTACGACAGTAATGCCTTAACTTAATAACGCATTCTGCTACCTTGTGACACTTGTTAATTGAGGAATTAGAAGGTGATTAAGTTAGGGCGTCACAGTTGAGTTAGTATACATTAAAAGCTACCAACTTTTAATAGCTTGTCAAATAAAATCAAATAAAGTTTAAAATTTTATGTCACAGCTACATTTGATTAGGGATAGGAGTTGCACCCGAAGCCAAAAAATTCGTCCCGAACCCGCCTCATTTAAAACGGGTATGGGTGCAAAAAATTGGAAAAAAATGTGTGTCGGATGGGTACACTGAAAATGGGTATGGGTATGGGTATGGGTACGAGTATAAGCATCACTCATCCCATATTCATAGCCAGTGCGGATTTAGACTTTTAGAATAGATGTGTCCA
The DNA here is from genome assembly GCA_029747015.1 of Carnegiea gigantea. Classification (NCBI taxonomy): domain Eukaryota; kingdom Viridiplantae; phylum Streptophyta; class Magnoliopsida; order Caryophyllales; family Cactaceae; genus Carnegiea; species Carnegiea gigantea. Next base: position 272,294 of record JAKOGI010000882.1, on the reverse strand, counting down.
TCTATTAACGTCATCACTAGTGTACAACATCAATAGAAAAAAAGACACTATATGATACATACTATTTTGTACCAACATTTCATCTCTTTTTTTAAAATAAACTTTCCTTCTCGTATTTCTACACCAGTAAAAGTTGATAAGTAATAATAATGTACCCACTATTTTATTCTAAGGGAAGAAAACTATGATATCTCTACTACTACGCTTGTTTTTGGTGGTTTTTTCATATTTTGAATTTGATACATAGATTATGCTGAAATTGCAAAATGTTACAATTACCTACCATTTACTAAAACCATTTGTTACAGAAGACAAATCATTAGCACAAAGCAATAAAACTAAAAAAAATAAAAACAAAACATGAAGTGAACATATCAAACATAAAATGTAACTACAAAAAGTAATTTGCACTAATTAATCGCACCAAAAGGGGAAAAAATAGCATCAAGTTCAAATCAATCATTTGTGCCAAATTAAAGAAAGGTCTGCGCGAAGAATATATTGCAATTAAACCATTGAAAAAATAAATAATAAAAATTAAAGAAAATTAAAGAAACTAGAATTAGATTAAATTAAAAGTCTAAGCTCTAGATAAGATAGGAGGGAGAGAGAAAAATTTGGGCTTGGGTTCATTTAATTTTATTTCATTTTTCTATCAAGTTTTAACTTTAGAACTGTATTTTTAATATTTAAATAAATTAAAAATATCAATATGTGGGTTAGATATATTTAAAAAATGTCTGTAACTTTTTGGACCTAATTTAGGGATGTCCGCATATATCAATTTAATCCCATTAACAATACCTTATTAAAATTTTTTCTGGGAGAGGGCTGTCCATGGACGCCCCTCCCATACAAAGAGATCCGCCCCCGCCCGTACCCGCCTCGTGCTCGAATTTTTTTGGGAGATAAATAAATTATTGAGTAGAGTTTTGAGTTTTGAACGTTGGTAATTTATTTAAAACAAAACTCAATACCACAATCCATCACTAACTATATAATTCATCCATTTGTGTCGCTCATTTACTATGTTGATACATAAAGTCACGTGACTCACGACTCACAAACCTAAAATTCTAGCTCATTTGTTGTGTCCCTCACTCTCTTATTTCAATCATTTCTAGAATATAATTTTTTATTTATGAGCTAAGTATGAACTATTGAATCCAATGGATGTTGTATTTCTTTAGAACATTTTGCCTAGTGGAATTTAGTTTTATGAATTTCTTTAGGTAAAAAAATTATCGTACCTGTTGGAGTATGAAAGTGGGTATTGTCCCACATTGATAAAAATACAAAGAATATGAAAGTAGGTGTTATCCCACATTGATAAAATTGAAGGGCTTGAGCATGTATATAAACTTGTGAGCTACTCCACCTATTGTCAATTGGTTTTAGGATGAAATCTCATTTGGGCTTGTTACCATGGACCTTGGTTGAAGTGGGCTCCTTCCTTGGATCTCCCCAACAAGTGGTATCAGAGCCGATGGTGCATTCAGTTAGGTGACAAAGGTGTGGCATAGTGGACCCCATGGACGAGTTTGGTGAAGTAACACGCAGGTGTTGATCGAGCGGTAATATGTGCGCTGTAGCGTGGCTCGATGGCGTGGATAAGCTCTTGATGGTGACTTGACACCTTGGTAAAGGCTTCTGCTCAAGGGGGAGCTTGTGCGTTGATGAGGTGTGGAAGAGACTCATGTGTGAGGGGGAGATTGTTGGGAATATCACACATGAGTAAAGAAGTCTCATTTCGGGAGTTTGAAAAGAAGGGTCATGATATATAAGTCAAGTGGGCTACTCCTCCTACTACGAATTGATTTTGAGATAGAACCTTATTTGAGCTTACACGCATGACTCTTTGTTAATTGCCTAATTGATATAAAAAATTTAACATGGTATCAGAGTAGGTTGCTCGATCTTGAGTTGCCACCGTCCCCATTTGATTAAAATTGTGTGCACGTGTTGGGCCTTGTTAGTAGCCCGCACGTGAGGGGGTGTGTTGAAGTATGAAAGTGGGTATTATCCCATATTGATAAAAATACAAAGAATATGAAAGTGGGTGTTGTCCCACATTGATAAATTTGAAGGGCTTGAGCATGTATATAAACTTGTGAGTTACTCCACCTATTGCCAATTGATTTTTGGATGGAACCTCATTTGACCTTGTATGCATGATTCGTTTGTTGAAAGCCTAATTGATATAAAAAATTTAACAGTAACCAATGGGTATTATATTGTTATACATATATACCCAAATAAAATCCGAAATACTTGAAGTACCTGATGGATATGTGTATGGGGATAGATTTTGAAAACCCGATGGGTATGAAAATGGGTATAGAGATAACTTTTGAAAATGGGTATGGATGCGGGTATAACTCCACCTGCCCTGTACCCACCCCACGCCCATCCCTACCTTTGATCACTATATAATGTGTACGTTAGTCATGTAAAAATTCAACTGTAAAAATTGTTTATATTTTTTATATATCAGTGATAATGAGAATTATACTTGCCTTTATGTTTCTCTTTGTCATCATTTTCTAGGCATCTTAGAAAACATAACATATAATGAAAGCATTCATCGCGATTTTAATTAGTTATTGTAATATCTTTCAATTTCCTAATATTTTTTATTCTTTAATATTATTAATACGTTACAATAATTTTAGTGGAGGAAAAATAAAAGATGTTTAATCATATATTAATTGTGATAAATTTAATTATTTTAAAGGACAGCACTTATTGCATCAGGAAATTATTTAGGGTTGGAAGTAGTTTAGGAGTCCTCAAACCTCTAAAATTTTGAGGTGTAGGTATGTAATTACATTTGGTGCTTTCCTTTTAATATATGCATGAATCGTTTTGATTATGCCAATCTAGTTGTATCTTTTCTTGCTTGGCTTCCAAGCTTAACAATAATTAAAAAAATTCTGATATCTAGGCAGTTGATGCTAGGCCTTATGTGTTTAATTTATGTGCTATACTTAGTTGAGAGAATTCAAAGAGCATGATTGGACAAATTAAACTTGATTTAACTAGTGTATGGGGAGGCTAGGGTCAAATTATGCTGCTCGACTCCTTGAGTTTGTTGGGAGCTATTTGGGAAACATTCTCGTATCACAAAGTACCCAACAAAATAAATTAAGAACCATTCATTTCATTTCTATATGTCTTCACTCATGGGGCAATACAGGGACCATCTATCTAATTTTTGCTTTTTCTCCCTTCTTTTAAATTTCTAGCTGGTGGGGAATTCCTTTTTTTTCTTGGGCTCCGTTTAGTCGTTAAAAAGTTTAGTGGAAACAAAAGTTGAAAGAAAAAAAAAGCAGAGAGAAAGTGAGTTTTTTCTCTTATTTGAATTGAGAAAAAAATATAATAATTTGGATGAGAAGTTTACATGTTAATAAATTACTTGAATCAGGTCGATATTATCTAAGTAGTGCGAGGTTGAAAATTTTTTCCAAACTTTCCTCAGAATTTTATGAGGAAAATTTTATGACTTGTTTCCAACAATTTTTTCATCTAATTTCTCTCCATATATTTTTTTTTGGGGTGATTTTCTCTAAACCAAATACAAGAAAAAAAGTTACTTTCTCAAAATTTTTTTCTTTCTACCAAATTCTTCAAAGTTCAAATGGAACTTATACAAGTCTTTTGATTCAAACATCTCCGCAAAAAATTAATTCAATATCACCATGAAAATGCCAAGCCAAAAAAATACTTCTGTAAAAATGGATCATAGATAGAGCATGCAATATAAAAAATAGAGTCTAGACAAACAGTATATGCCAGCAATACATGAAGCCAAAAGGATCCATTGCATGCATTGCTTTAATACCAAAGCATTCACTGTGCTAGCTCCCAACTTGAAGGGAAAAACAAAACATAAATTAAATTTCATCTTGATAAAATAACCATTAGTATGCTAACATGTAGGGGTATCTGATAGGTCCATCTCATAATTTGTTATTTATAGTTAAAGTGCTATAAAATAGTCAGCCTCTACTGCATTATCTTCTTTTATTGATTTCTTTTTCTTCACATGGGACAAATTTGTGGATTTTGAATGCACGTTTTCGTTGGTAAAATTAATTATTTTATAGCTATTAACTATTTTATTAGTAGTTAATTATCAACGAATTTAGTAGTTAGTTATTCAAATAATGGTTTAAGATACATATGTTTGGTAAAGATAGTTATTTAACTAGTGAATTTATGTATGTAAAACGATTTAAAATGACACAATGAATGAATGTTTTTAGAAAACAAAGAGGAGAAATTTGGAACCCTGAATGCGATAACTCGGTAGAAGTTTTCAAAAACCATTTTCAATGGCTTTTTCAAACCACTAGTGATTTATCCTAGCCAAATCATTAACCTTTATCTCAAACTCTATTATCGAATACAGCTTAAATCAAAACAACGTAGTTTAACAAAGATTTATTATTTTCTTGATTGCCTATTTCTTTCATTGGGAAATATGGGTTGGGAAATAGGTGAAGTTGGTTGAGACTGGTAGAAGTGAGTTGAAGTTAGAAGAAGTTCGTATATTTTTTTATATGATATGTTGAAGTTGGTATTTTTTTATTGAAGTTGGTTAAAATTGATTGAAGTGGGTTAAAGTTGATTGAAGTGAGTTGAAATGGGTTGAAGTTGAAATTTTTTTGTTGAAGTGTGATTTACCAACGAGCTTTATACAAAGATATATTGTTGCTAAAGTTAATTTTTTAAAAAATAAGATATCTATACAATCTTTAAAAATTTTAACAATCTATTCCGGCGAATTTCTTTCTTTCTTTCTTTTATTTTTTTTGGGGCGGTGAACGTCAAGTGTTAGGTGACTCAATGACCGTCTGACTGAAAATCAATATTTTTCCTGTTGCTTGCCGTACCTTCCCCCCCCGATTATTAGTTGGGTATAACACTTACAAATAAGAAGGAATACAGCCACTACACAACTTAAAGAAGCAGCTAGAACAACCCATAGGCTAAGAGACACAAGCAAACTCAGTTACACAGCTCGCTAATTTCATGTCTAGGAGATATCTTAAGAATATAAGTCGCTATTCTGCCTTTTATTTTCCAACTCTTTTCGCAAGCTTCTGATTATTCTTCTAATTGCTTGCCATAACTTTTCTTTTAAACCAATACTTGGCGAGAGCGAACAATGAAAATTAGTCTATTGCCAGACTGACATAGTGGGTGCTTGCACACTATCATTGTTTTTACAGCCAAATCCAGACAAATCAAAGGGTCACGAAACTAAGGCTAACATTATTGAATTTATGAATTATATTAGAAGTCTGCCTATCATACATTATGCGACCCATTTTTTGTGAACCTTCCAACAAGCGATTAATCTTATTGGGCAAGCAGTTCCATCAAAAACTTACTTTATGCTTATTTATTTATTTATTTATTTGCTGCTTTTTTGTCAAAGAACAATGAACTTTGTAGTTTGACAGAAATTACAAAGAAAGAGACACAAGCTATTAACTGGACGGTGGCATAAATATAGTATTATTAGAATAAAAAAAGAACAGGATAAATGCGAACACAGTGGTCCATCACTCTCAGATTGGCTTTGTAACTTTGGAGGTGCCTAGAAATGAATCAAAGGGAAGTGGGAACACTGCGAATTGAAGACTACTTGTCGTCTTCGTGTAATCCTACCTTTGCTCTCTCCAAATTTTTTCAGTTCGGGTAGCAGAGGTTGGGCCCCCCTGCCCCTCCTCAGATGGATGAATGAGGATTCTCACGATCTTATCACAATTTGATTTCCTCCCTGTTTGTTCCCATTTAAAAAGAAGTGGAAAAATTCGTAAATATTTATGATGGTTTCCTTCCCCCCCCCCCCCCGTGTTCAGGGAAATGCGTAATTGTTAAGGTTTTAATTGGCGTCACTTTGTACGTAACTTTTTAGATCTCAGTGAGGCTTTCACAACCTTCTCCAGGCAATTGCATATTCTAATTGAGGGACTGTTTGTATGAAAAACTGAGACATAAGAGAATCAAAGAAAGATATTTGGAGAGTTGGTTATGGAACTTCAGTCCTTTTTTTTGTTGTTTGATAGAGAACTGAAATGGAATTAGATTCCAATATTTACGATTTGGTTGGTAGTTGTGGAATGGAATGAAACTTGTTTTTATTTAAAACTATTTAATGCTATTGTAAGTTATATTTTTTTGAACTTAATATTTGTTTTTATAAAAAAACAAAGTTTGATACCTTACTTCCTAATAAGTTGTGACTTGTATCGTACTTTTTGTCAAATTAATAATTTTCACAATTTTGAATTTTGAATTTTTGTGAGCATTCAATAATTTTTAATTGTAACTTAAGAGGTCACTTTTGCATTTGGTGAGAAATTATTTTTGACCTAAAAATTATTTGTAACTAGAAATCATTTTGCAACCTAAGAAAATAAATCTAGAATGCCAAAGGAATGGTGAGCTAATCGATTGAAATTGAGGCGCAAATTTCGTACCATGGCCTTGATTTTTCTTTTTTTAATAAAAATATAGATATCGATTCCTAAGGGATGATAAGTAAGTGATCCCCTTGAAAGTGGGTGAGTTCTAATTCTCTATTTTTGTGGGAACTTGATACCTCTAGGTATTAAGTTCCTTACCCAAAAATATCATACCAAATACTAAGATTAGAATCTTGATACCTGGTATCAAGTTTCATTCCCCTTCTTCAAACCAAACACTTCCTCTTGTTCTGCAAAACTTAAATATTCAAAAGGAGCATGAAACAATGGGCTTTCTAGACCTTAATCATCATCATGTGCTCCTTGACCTATGAACCCCAACTAAGTCCTATATAAGGGTCTAGTGGTTAGTTGTAGCGATGACAATAAAACACATACCCGTTTAAAAGTCAACCGTCTCATTTAAAACCCAAATGAGTGGTGAAAATGGATTTTCAAATGGGTGTAGGATGGTTATTGAAAAATGGATATGAGTACGAGTATGAGTATGAGTCTAGCCCTTATCCTCCTTGTACCACACCGTACTGTTCCCATTTTTACAATAAAATAAAAAAATATTTTGGCTTCACTTATTTTTGGTTGAAGTTCCATCCAAACCCCTTTTAGCAAAAAGTTAGTCACTAATATTTTTGATTCGCATTTCTAAACAATATACGCCCAAAATACCATAACTTTTCAATCTTATAATGACCTAAATGTATATTGTACTTGTCTATAGATTGCGTATAGGTATTAATTTTCATTCTGTATGTAAACCCGAATAAAACTTATAAAATCCGATAGTTATGGGTATGGGTGAAATTCTTTAATACCCGATTGATACGGGTGTGGGTATGAGTTCGATTTACGAAAACAAACACGAGTGCGGCATGGCTCAACCCGCTCCATTGCCATTCCTAATTAGTTGTCTTACTTGCGAATAAAAGAAATAGTTAAAAATTGACATAACTTTTATTCATTTTATCTAGTTACTTGGTGTAGCAAATAAGTTGTTAGTTGGATTTTATACATGTTAAATTTGGGTCAAGTTACATTTTGAATTGATGGAATCTTAGTTTGGGTTAAATTTGAGTTGGATCAATTTGACTTGGGTCAACTTGAAGATATTAATGCTCGGTTCGGTTATACAACAACAACTCCCAATGTGAATTCTGCTTGCACATGGCCTATAAAGATCCAGATGTAAGCAGTCTTACCTTTTTAAGTATCTCTGTCATCAAAGAGGCCGATTCCAAAATGGGATTTGGTTATGAATTCAGTAATTTGGTTCAAGGCTTAAGTTTAATGTCAGTTTTACTAAATCTGCTTGTTATGAATTAAGTGGTAAAATATGTAGATAAATTTTATTTTGTAATTACCTTTGGATACAACTAATAGAAGACAATAGGAACCAAAAAATATCCTCGTTCTGCTACACTGATATAGACTTGGGAACTACCAACTTGAGTGTTATTTTCCAGATAAACTCTCTATTACATGGTACAATAGCCCCAGCAAAGACCCTAAAAAAGTAAAAGCAAACCGTAGCCTATGGTTCGTTATGCAAGCACTAGTACATGCAACAAGTTGTGTCCCCCTTCGGTGTGCTACTTTTGCACCTTTGAGAAGGTGCAAAAGACTATTAAGAAAATGTATTGTACATGAAATTGAAAAAGTGAAAGATGATTTCTAGCAGACAATGTCAAATGATCAATTATGAAGGATTGAGTCTTCAATTTGTTTTCCAGGGTGATTGCCATGGGTTAGAACCTTTTTCTTCATGGCAATAGTTTTCTAAAAACTATGTTTGTGTTGGTTTAGCAAAAGTGTATGCTAGAGTTAAAACTAAGGTTATATTTGATTAAACATAAATAACCTTGTAATATAAACAAATTTATAGCTGCATTTCTATTATCTTGTTTGGTGACAAGAGGATATTTCAAATAACAACTACCTTGTGACTATGATTACTATTAGACAAATAAGACTGACCTGAATGTGGAAACAATTGTCGGGAGTAGTCCACGTATGTAATGATGAGTGGCGGCTACCAGAGTCGCCTTAGGAGTGTTCACGTCCTAAACCCAAAAGCCCAGTAATGATGGTAGGCAGCCGTGAGGGGAGGGAAGGAGAGTATGAGAGATTTTGAGTCTTATGCTCGTGTTGTGTGTGGCTGGCCCCCAAAACCTCCTTTTATAGGTTATGGGGAGTAGTTAGGGTTGTTGCCCTAGGCAACACTTTGTGGCCATCAGGCCTAACTAAATAAGCTTGGCCAACAGCTCCCACTCGGCTACAAAGGCCGCAAACACATGCTCCCCACAAATCACAACTCCTCATGCTTCATACTGGGAATAGGACGTGCGATCGAAAAGTAACAAGTAGTGCTATATTAAGTCACCATCTAACTAACATAATACTTTCAAGAAATACGATACCCCAAGCCATCCTAAACATCACCAGTGGCATTTTCAATCCCTTATGCCATGATATATCATATAATTATATACTTAATATAATCGCCCGGGCTAATATTGGTGATGACAGATAGACTTTTCCTTAAAAACTCATGATATTACATCTCAGCTTAATTGCTTTCCTAACATGTTCTCGTTGAACCGTATACATCGTGGTTCTTGAGAGACACATTAAAGTAGCAACATCAAGCTTTGACTTTGTACCGTAGCTTTAAGTCAAAGGGTCATCGCCTACAAGGTCACACAGTGACAAGAGATAGGGAGGTCAATTGTCACTCTGTATATGGTCATCTTTTAAGCACACACAGTATGAGATGTGTGTCATGACATAACTCCCACTTACTTAGGATCGTCACTCTATATGCCATGCGAATAGCTAGTTTAGAGTTTTACCAAAAAATCTAATATGAGCCACTAGATTAGCATACTAAATGCTAATTTTGGCACTCAAGATTTTGCTTTTAAGGCTTGAATATGAAATCATGTCTCATATCTGGCTCCATTGAGTCTCATCTTGGACTTAATAAGGCGACTATTTCTCATTCATACACTTCCAGTATGAGTAGTCAAAACTGCACACCTAGTGCCAATATGATTCTGTATCATCTTGCCCGCGACTTAAGCGTCAGGGCGATTGCCTGTGTGACTAGGGCAATTAGAAGCTTATGACATTTCAGTATGTCTAACAAATAAATCACAAAGCATTTAGAAAAAGAATCTTCAATCTTTATTTCATAAATGCTAATTACAAGAAGAACATATCTATCATATATAACAAGATTCTATCCAAAAACTAAACTCTACGAAGTCCTATACTCAATGAATGTGCTTTGAAAGCATTTTTAGGAATCGGCTTAGTTAATGGATCAGCGATCACCTTGTTAGTGGGTATATACTTGATGGCAACCTCTTTTGTCTTTATGGCGTCTCGCACGAAGTGATAACGCCTCTTGATGTGCTTGGTCTTCCAATGGAGCTTCGGATCTTTAGCGAATTGGATGGTGGCTGTGTTGTCACATAACATCTCTATAGGAACATCAACTCTAAGAGTGAGGTTAAGATCCTGGAGGAAACCCCTAAGCCATATTGCCTCTTGCGTGGGTAGGCTACATGCGACATACTCTACCTCCATAGTCGACAGAGCTATGCAATTTTGCTTCTTACTGCACCATGATATGGCTTCCCCACCTAGGGTGAACATATATCTCAAGGTCGACCTGGACTCATCCGAGTCACTACCCCAATCAGCATCTGAATATCCTCTCAACTTAAGGTCCCTGCCTTGATAGCATAAGAGCAAGTCGGTTGTACCACGAAGGTAGCACATGATTCTCTTGAAGGCTTGCCAATGAGCTTGTCCTAGGTTGCTTTGGTAACGAGTCACCAAACCAACCGCAAAGAAAATGTCCAGCCTTGTACATAATATGGCGTACGTTAAGCTTTTTATGGCACTAGCATAAGGGCCATTGTTCATGGCCTCCTTTTCCTTCTCTATTTTTGGGCATTAGTTGAGACATGAGGTTAAACCCTTCTCAATTAGAGTGTCTATGGGTTTGAAATAATGCATACAGAATTATTCTAAGACTTTCTTGATATATGCCTCTTGGGTCATACCTAAAAGTTTCTTAGGACGATTCCTTATTATTTCTACGTCGAGGAGGTACCTGGCTTCACCCATATCCTTCATCTCAAAGACGGAGGACAACCACTTCATGGTGGCTTCGATCATCTCCAAATTGTTCCCAGCTAGTAGTATGTCATCAACATATAGGGTAAAGAATATAATCTCCCCCGGTTAATCTTTTGACATACACACAGTGGTCTCCCGAAACCATGGATAAGTCAAACGAAGTTATCGCTTCATGAAATCTTACGTACTAAGATCTGGAAGACTGCTTAAGACCGCATATGGACCTTTTAAGACGACATACCTTGTCCTCTTATTCCTTTAAACAAAACCAATGGGTTGATCCATGTAGATCTCTTCCTCAAGGCTACCATTGAGGAAAGCAGTCTTTACATCTATTTGAAACAACTCTAAGTCCAAATGGGCTACCATGGCTAGGAATAGGCGAATAGAGGCAAATCTCACCACAGGAGAAAATGTCTCTTCATAATCTACACCCTCAATTTGTGTAAACCCTTTTGCCATTAAACGGGCTTTGAATTTATCGATCGAACCATCTGCCCGGCATTTTATCTTGAGAACCTACTTGTTTTCAATGGACTTACACTGGGGTGGAAGATTAACAAGTTCCCAAACCCTGCTCCTCGCCATCGAGTCCATCTCATCCTTCATAGCATCTATCCATTCTTTGTGGTTTAGTGAGTCAATTGCCTCTTGATAAGAGGTAGGCTCCTCAACCTCCAAGGGAGTGCATAGGAATATTTCTTCTTCAATTTGGAAATATCATCGAGGAATTCTTCCACGCTCACTCCTTCGGAGTCTGGGGCCTTCATTGTTTATCTGCCTGGGTGAGGCCTCCCTCCCCCTTTCTCTAAGAGGTGCTGGACCCTGAGCATGTGGAGAGTTGCTCCCACTATCTCTTTGGGGTGTACGATCCCGAACATGTGCACTAACTGCATATTTGGGAATTGAAGATTGAGGAGGGACCTCACTCGCTAGTTGACTTTCCTTATATATAGGAGATCGAGGACGAATCTCATTCTCTTAAGCAGACAAGTCTCTCCCATTCCCTTCGGATAGGGGAGGCATGCCATCTTCGGTTACTTAGTTAGAGTCCAAATTATCGCCCTCACCGAATGATGGTTGGATATTTTGTTGTAACTCAAACAGTTCGACATCCTTCTTGACTTGACTAATGGTAAGGAACTCATCCTCGAGAAAATCGACATTGTGGGAATCAATTTCTGTCATGCCACCATTTGAGTGTTCTCCGTACATCACATATCCTTTAGATTGTGCAGGATACCTAATGAATACCATTTTGGTGGCTCTTGGACCAAGTTTTCTATGTTTATGGGTTGTGTTATGCACATAGCTAGTCGAACTCCATGGGCGTAAATAGTCTAAGGATGGCTTCTTACCAAACCATAACTCATATGGTGTTGTAGGTACACTCTTACTCGGCACATGGTTAAATATGTAAGCTGTCGCAAGGAGGGCATCCCCCTAAAAACTAATTGGGAGGTTAGCATATGGCATCATTGACCTGACCATGCCAAGCAATGTACGATTCCCGCGTTCCGCGATATTGTTCTGTTGTGGGGTGCATGGAATAGTTAGCTGTCTTTATATACATTTTTCCTCACAGAACTCCTTTAACATATCAAAGAGGTATTCATGACCTCGATCAGTTCGAAGGACCTTAACTCTGCATTCCAATTGAGTCTCTACTTCTGGTACGAAGCATTTGAACACATCAAATGCCTCATAGCGATGAGATAGTAGGTACACATACCCATATCGTGAATAATCATCTATGAGAGTAATGAAATAGATAGCCCAATGTCGTGCTTTAACATTCATGGGTCCGCATATGTCTAAGTGGATTAATTATAAGGGACTAGACGCCCTCGATGCCTTACCAAAAGGCTTCATTATTGCTTTGCCAGCTAAACACGACTCACACCTAGGTAAATTAACCCTAGTGAGTCTGTCTAGAAAACCTTCTCTAGCTAGCCTATTTATCCTATCTTAGCCCACATAGTCAAGTCCAGCATGTCACTTAACAGATTCAGAATTGGAGTCAAAGTATGAAACGAAAGCAGAGGATATATTATTATAGTAATCATCCAAATCCAAAACAATGAAATCTCCTTTCAAAGTCGCTTGGCCAAACAAATTGTCTTTATAGAACAAATCTAAACCATCTGGACGAAAACCAAAACTAAGACCTAATCTTACTAAAGAAACATAAGAAACTAAGGAGCATCGCACCCCAGATGCATAGAGGGCATCATGAAGAAGTAGCTTGTTTCCTCTACGAAGTTTGAGCTGGTCTGTTCCTACTCCAAGGACATCTGCTTCGCTGCCGTTCCCCAGTATGACAGTCCATGAACTCACCGGGTAGCGATGGAATTCCACGAACCCAGCCATATCCTGAACTATATGCTTTGTTACCCCGTGTCTACAATCCATTGAGGAAGAGAGTTAGCAACGAATGCATGAGAACAAACATATAATTCAGGAGTTTTAGTGGAAAGAGGTACCTTGGCTGGTTCAGGACAATCTCGAGTAAAATGGCCCTTCTTTCCACAGTTATAGCACTTCACACATGCCATATCCTCAGCTCTATTGCCCTTAGCCTTATGCTTCTTAACAGTACCACCATTGGAGTGAGAGTTCTGAGGAGGATAGGGGCCCTTCTGAGGTTTCTTACCACAATAAGGTTTCCTGCCCCTAGGCCCCGATCCTTTGGCAACGAATATCACACTAGGAGGCGCATATAATTTTAAACGCTCTTCCTCCATTTCGAGATGTTTGGAGATTGCCTCAAAGGTCTTGATGTGCTCACTGTGTGTCATGAATACTTTAAAACTCTTTTAATGTTCATTATCATTGGGAAGAGCTCTAATCACATTTAGGATATGTTCTTCCTCAAAAACCTCTTGCCCTTCAGCCTTAAGGTCTCCAACCATAGCACTCATAGTTCGAAGGTGTTCGAAGATACTACGACTGGAGTTAATAGTGTACTGCATCCATTTCAGCTGTAAGGTACGCAACCTTATAGCAGATGTCTGCTCGAACCTTACCTTAAGCTGTGTTCACATGTCCTTAGTAGTGGGAAAGCATTCAAACTTACCCAGGAGATCGTCCTGCATGCAAGACAGCATAGTGTAGCGTGCAGAACGATCGCCTTTGAACAATGCTTGGTATGCCTCTAGGTTTTCTTTGTACTGCTCAGTTGCAGTAATATCCCTACCTTGTTCATCTTTTTCAGCCGGAGCAGTCACATAGAGGAGGTCAAGAGGTCCAACATGTCATCAATTTTTAAGTAGAACTGGACTTTCAGATGCCAGACATCGTACTTTGAACCATCGAGTTTATCATCAGATTGCATGCAACCTATCATGTTTCTAGCTGCCATATCTGAAAGTATATACTTATTTGTTAGACATATTGTTTTTAATAATTAAATTATCAAGAAGACCTCATCATTCATAATATACATTCGAAAATTTCGCTAAGCTCATAATCATCACGTATAGATATAAATTTCCGAGCTTCTTTAATTTAATTATTAACTTCATAGAATTTTCTTAAAAGGTTTGTCAAACTAATTAACATTTTAACTTTGATGACTATCACAAAGATATTCACTTTTAATTACGCAAAACATATGTACCTTAGCTCTATGAAACTAATTCATAAAAATAATTTCATTTTAATATATAACATGAAGTTATATGTTCAACTTCAAAATTTCATACTATTAACAATAATAACATGAAATTAAAAACAGAGAGAATATAATTATCAAAAATAAATATATGACCAACCTATGGCCATTTTCAATATATAAAACGAATTTATATGATCATGGGAGCAGATATTCAACAGTTCAAATCGAAATAGAAACAAAATCGGCTCAAATAAAACGCCCCAAATTAAAAACAAACATTTTGGGCCAAACAAAAATGGCCCACAATGATAAAGAACCAGGGCCCCCTTCTGCTTTTTTTAGGTAAATTCGGCCCAAATCGGGATCTTTTATAAGTGAATGCTGCTAACTTATGCCCTCTACCCACTTACTAATCCTTGACTTTACTACTCTCTCTCTCTTCTTCTGCCTCTCTGTTCTCTCTCCTCCTCTCAACGCCATGGCCAAGATGTGGAGCACAGAGCTCCACCATCACTCAGCCTTCTTTGACTCTTTTTCATGGCTGCTTTACGACTCTTTTTCACGGCCCCTGTCACCACCCTCAACCCTGTGGAGGACGATGAGCATTTAGCTGAAAATCCCCCATGAGGAAAATCCCCCACCCGCTGTCGAAAGCCAAGGATAACCCCACCAATGTGTAGATCGGCCGCAACTGAGCTAGAAAACACTAGCTGAGCATTGAACGTGACTCTCACGCAGTGGCACGTGACCCGCACGCACCGCCAATTTGGTGGATTTCGCAGTTGTATCACCGAATTTGAGTACATCGACGGTTAAGGGTGTGGTTGGAGGAAGAAGAATGGCTAACTAAGCCTTCGTCGGCAGCACGTGCGTCATTTGCGCCACCCATCCCCGATGGTTTCTGATGGGTTAGGTCTCGATCTTAATCTCTTCTACCCTTATCTCCTTTTTTTTAATTTTTAATTTTTATTTTATTAATTAAAACTCAATCTGGGTCTTTTAGGGTTTTGGGTCGAGGTAGAGGCTTCGTAAGCCATTGAGGCTTCGCTAGACCCACCGCCGTCACAGCCACCGAGGCACTGGCGATGGAATTAGGGTTAGGGTTTTCGAAGTTTGTCAAAACAATGGAATCGACTTTGGGTTGAGTTCAAGCAGAGATCGATTAAGGGCTAGGGTTTTGGGGAGTAATTATGTATTTAGGACAAACTAATCGCCCACCAAGGCATGCTTTCAACACTTAAATAGTACAATTACTAATATTAAAACGAACTAATCAGAAAAGTTCAGTCCTTGGTGAAATTTAATCAGAGAGGCATGCTTGGCAGCATGGAAATCATCTCATCAACTAGGGCATAGTATGCAAGAATCAATTTGGCAGAGATTAGTGCATACATAGTCGCATAAATTACAATTTGGGGTCTGTTTTATCAATCTCGATTATGCCAAGTTTGAAAAAAAGAAACATTCATTCATTAGTTCAACTAAAATTGCAATCTCTTAGTTGGTTCTCGGCATAAAAGACACCATAATTAGAGAAGCATGCTTTTTGGTTACATAATTACAAAAGTTAGGCAATTAATCATATGAACAAGCATACTTTAACAAATCAGGTCTGACAGATTATCAACCTATTAATCGGGGTCAGGCTCTGATACCATTGTTAGACAAATAGGGCTAACCTGGATACGGAAACAACTGTCATGAGTAGTCCACATATGTAGTGATGAGTGGCGGCTACCAGAATCACCTTAGGAGTGTCCACGTCCTAAACCCGAAAGCCCAGCAATGATGGTAGGCAGCCGTGAGGGGAGGGGAGGAAAGTGTAAGAGATTTTAAGTCTTATGCTTGTGTCGTGTGTAATTGACCCCCAAAACCTCCTTTCATAGGTTATGGGGGGGCGGCTAGGGTTCTTGCCTTAGGCAACACTTCGTGGCCGCCAGGCCTAACTAGCCCGACCAACAATTGCTATAAACTATGTAATCAATTGATTACAAGATTAATTATTTTGCATTACATTCAACTAAATGTCACACAAGAGAGTAGAAATAGACATTGGCTTGGAGCATCAAAGGCAACCAATAAGTGCGAGAGACTCAATTTATCTAATTCTCATGTTAAATATTCATGTGTACTGTATGCCTGAACGACCAAAACAAAATATAAGCTCCACATGTGGATGTCATCGGCCATATATTTGTGTGCAAGATAATGCCTCACCAAATGTATAACTAACATTCATGAAACATGATGATGCTTACCATATATACACAATTAATACAGTATATGTCTTGCTTTTGTATTATACACCAAATATACTACTAATATTAATACATTATATATACACACAATTAAAACAATATATGGACGTAAAATATGATATATATATATATGTGTGTGTGTGTGTGTATTTGTATGTATATATATATTATAACTAATATTCATTGAACATGATGATGCTTACCATATATACACAATGAATACAGTACATGTCTTGCTTATATATACATCAAAAATATACAACCAATATTAATACATTATACATATACATAATTAATACAGCACACGGATATAAAATAAGATCAAACACACACACACACACACACACACACACACACACACACTATACATATTATACATATATATATATATATATATATATATGTATATATATATATATATATATGATATATATATATATATATATGTATATATATATATATATATATATAGTATATATATACATATATATATATAATATATATATATATATATATATATATATATATATATATATATATATATATATTATATATATATGCTTATATATATATATATAATATATATATATATATATATATATATATATATATATATAATATATATTATATATATATATATATATATATATATATATATATATATATATATATATATATATATATATATATATATATATATATATATATATATATATATATATATATATATATATAATCCCAATTCTGCTCTGGTGATCTCCCGGGAGAACTCCGGTGATCTGCTGCCATGGAAAAGGGCCGAAGAGAGAGACCATGCCTAGCGCAAAATTCTTGTCTACATATAGATTTAGCATCCCCAGTAGCTTCAGATCAAGGTAATGCATTGACTACGCCCCAATCTGCTCATGAACAAATCGTTGAACACTTGGAAGGAATGGTACTGCCAGTACCGTAAATTGCTACCCCTGTTCAGGTTACCAGCACCTACGCCTCCCTAGTTAACCTAGAAGAAGGAACAGAGCTTCAGTATGTGCCTACTACTAGCATTAATGGAGTGAAATGTGTTAAACTCGAGCAAGAGGAGGTCAGTAGGGAGGTCGAATATTGGAACAATGCATTTCTTTGTTCCATTCTTCGAGCTAAACTCCTGTTTGAGGTGATTAAAGGGTTCATCAAGAGACTTTGGGGTTCCTATGAAATCGATAAAATTCTACAGGTCCGTAGAGGGTTCTTCTTGGTCAGATTTCAAAACTTAGAGGATAAAGATAAGGTAATCAAAAGAGGTATTTGTCATTTTGATAGCAAACCATTACAGGAACAATGCAAATTAGAGTGGATTAAATATGGTGACACCAGCTCCAAACTGTTCTTTGCTAAGGCTAAGCAACGCAAGCTAGCTACTTATATTTATTCTATCAATGATGCCAATGGCAATTGGGTTGAAGGATTTGATAATGTTGGAAAGGTCATGGTTGAATTTTATAAGAGACTACTAGGCCACCAGCTATGTACAAGAACCTCAGTTGAGGATGACATTCTGAAACTTGGACCCCATCTGGCAATGGAGCAGCAGGTTCAAATTTGTAAACCTTTCACTCAAGAGGACGTCAAAAAGGCAATCTTCTCTGTCCCCAATACTAAATCCCCAGGGTCCGATGGATTTAGTAGCGGCTTCTTCAAACAAGCTTGGCCAAAAATTAAAGATCTAGTATGCTCAGCAGTGTTGAATTTTTTCAAAACTGGGTCTCTTCCTCATTATGTAACTGCAACAAAACTTATAGTTTTGCATAAAGTCTAACATCCCCAAGAGGCCATCGAGTTTAGACCTATTTCTTATTGCAATGTACTCTAAAAATGCATTGCAAAAATGCTATGCCAAAGAATTAAAGAGATCCTTCCAAGTATCATTGATCCCTATCAGGCAGCTTTTGTCCAGGGTAGAGAGCTGCTGTATAACGTGCTCATCAACCTAGACATTGCTCGCAGTTATCAAAGACAACACATTTCTCCTAGATGTCTTTTAAATATTGATCTCCAGAAAGCCTTCGACGCTGTTCATTGGGAGTTCCTAAAAGAGATGCTTATAGGCCTTCATTTTCCCTCCATCTTTATCAGCTAGATTATGACTTGTGTTACCTCTGTCCATTTTTAGATACATATTAATGGACAAAATTATGAGAGGGCTTCAAGGGAGGAAGGGGAGTAAAGTAAGGAGACCCTTTATCCCCTCTTTTCTTTGTAATATCTATGGAATATCTTTCTCGGTTGCTCAAAAGAGTCCGCCAAAACCCAAAATTCAGTTTTCATCCCAATTGCAAACGAGTCCATCTTACTCACTTGATTTTTGCTGATGACTTGATATTATTTAGCAAGGCAGATCCAACATCTTTATAGCTTCTGATGTCAGCACTAAATGAGTTTCATTCTTATGCTGGGCTGAGAACAAACTTGCAGAAATCCCAAATGGTATTTGGAGGCACATATCCTTAGTTGCAGTGGCAATGTTTGTAGACTACTGGGCTGAGAGAGAGTAGTTTTCCATTGCATTACGTAGGAGTGCCCATTGTGGCTAGTAAATTAACTAAGCTTAGAAGTGCACATTTGGTGGATAAGCTTACTGCAAAGGTTCATCAGTGGGCAACACAAAACATCTCTTATGATGGGAGGCTGGTATTAATTAACTCTGTTTTATTTGGAATGTTTAATTATTGGGCATCAACTTTCCTTCTGTCCAATGAAGTCATTGAAAAGCTTACCCAAATAAGTAGAAATTAGCTTTGGAGTGGGACTAAGGAGTTCAAAAGGCCACCTCATATCTCCTGGCAGCATTCTTGTTTACCAAAAAGCAAAGGAGGTTTGGGCATCAAGGACTTTGCAGTTTGGAACAGGCAACTATTACCAAGTTAGTCTGGGCCATTGCTGAAAAGAAGGATGTTCTTTAGGTGAGATGGGTTCATGGAAGGTACATACGAGGAAGAGCCTGGTGGGATTATACACCCCCCTTGGACATCAGTTGGCATTGGAAAAAACTATGTAGGGTGAAGGAGCACTTCAAAGCAGGCTGTGAATAAGCTTACATGGCGATGGTAGGGGAATACAGGCTATACTGTGAGAAGGGGTTATGCCTGGCAATTTAAAGATGCTGTGAAAGTGAAATGGGATAAGTTGGTATGGGCTCGACTAGCCATTCCAAGGCATTCTTTTATTATGTGGATATTCATACAACACAGGCTTCCCACCAAGACCCGGTTGCTCAAATTTTTTCCTCAGGATAATCTACAATGTGCTTTGTGTAATAGCGGGAAAGAGGAAGAACAACACCTCTTCTTTGATTGCCCATTTGCTCAATCACTTTGGACAGAGCTGCATAAATGGTGGCCACTCCCCCCCTCACAGTCTACCATAGAGGGGAGACTCACATCTTTGCTGAAGCTGAAAGGAGATAAATACCACAAGCAGATTACCTATGTTGTTTGTTTTACTGGGATCTACAGCATTTGGTCAGCAAGAAATTCTGTCCTGTTCAGGCACCACACCATTACAGCGCAGGACACCCTCACAGCCATAAAAAACCAAATCATACATAGAGTCCTTTTCTCGAATACATATACGAAGAAATTATAGTGTATATAGATAGGCTTCTGAAGTGATCCACACATCTATATTTGACATTGTACACATCAGATTTGTGGGTAATGAAGATCACTCTTTCTTACCCAAAAAAAAGTTTATACACACACACGCGCACACACACACACACACACACACACACACACACACACACACACACATATGTATGTGTTTGTGTGTATATATATATATATATATATATATATATATATGTGTGTGTGTGTGTGTATATATATATATATATGTGTATATATATATATGTGTGTGTGTGTGTGTATATATATACACACACACACACACACACATACACATACATATATATATATCTCTCTGTGTGTGTGTATATATATATATATATATCTCCAAGTTAGAGTTAGAAACCTTAATTTCATTTTCAATCCCCCCTTCCCCAGTTCCGTGGCTCCCTGAATCTGAGGTTCTTAATTCTCAAAGGCTCACACTCAGTCTGTCATACTTCTTGACAGTCCACTTCCTCTCTACTTCATCACTTTCTCTCTCTCTAGCGATTGCCTCTTTCGATCTGTTTGTGTTTAAACTCTTTCCCCTCTCTTTGTCCACTAATTACAAATTTGTGTGTATAGCTATGTCTTCTCTAACGACAAAAAAATAGCTAAAAAATGAGAACCGGATACACGACACTAGCATTGGCCCCAACTAGGTTCAGAAATCTTGGAATCGGTCCAATTGGGTCCAGGTCCAGTTCCTAAATTTATGAACCTAGTGCCAATTAGATCAGGGACCGGTTCTATAAAAATGGATTAGATACTCGATCCTGCTAAGCCCTAATTGAGCGAGTTCTAATACTTTTGGATATAGATTTAATTCCTAATTTTATTGGTCCTCTAAGATCTTTACACTTAATTGAAAATCTTTTGGAAATCCGTGCTAGATTTTTGACTTTTTGCAAAGCCACAAGTAATTTACCAGGTTCCAAGGCATTTTGGCCTAAGTCTTCATTCAGCTTCTTTGTTTGGGTCAAGACCAATGCTTATTGTTAGTGACTTAGTTAATTTGGTTAATTCATCATTTTATGCTTTCATTGGGCTTAGGCCTAGCGTCTTTAGACAATTTATCTACCACAATCACTTGTCTCTTGAGATATGTTAGATTTTAATCTCATCTGCTTCAACTTTCTAGCCAAACCTAGCCTCCTTTGCTCTTTAGGAATTTGTTGCCCCGGTATACGAGTTTCCTAGACCTTAAGGGCTTCTTAGGGTTGACATTAATTTTCTTTCTTTGATATGGTCTCTTTTCTAAAGGGTTTAGCCAAGTTATTTTCCACTATATTTTCTATTCAGTTTTGAAAAAAATAAATTTCTAATCGAAATTTTGAAATTGTTTTTCAAAAATTCAAATCTTTGTTTGATTTTTCTTTCCTTTCATCAAAAATTTTTTTGGCCATCCATTCTTGACTATTTAACCTTACCTTAATTGAGTGCTTCTTTGCCTACTTTTCCAATACCAGTAATGATAACTAGTTCTAGATCATGAATTTCTTAATTGGACGAGTGACCTTTGGGATTCGTCTCTCCAAAAAGAGACCCATCCTTACCCTAATCATTTCTGTAAATATAGCCTTTCTAGGTTTAACTTCTTCAAGAAAATTTCAAAGCATTCCAAGCTTCTCAAATACATTTAGCCTCCTTTCAATCTTTCTTCAAGTTTCTCAAAGCACCTTCCAATCTCTTTCTAAGTTCTCAAACCACTTTCTTAACCAACGACTCACAGCAATATAGATTGGACTCTAGAGATACACCTAGACCCTCTTAAGGGGCCCTTCCAATTCCTCCATATCTTTATAGGAAGATGTTGACCAACAATGGTGCCTAAAATAATCGGGTGGAGGTTTACGACGAGGAAGAAAGAAGGAGAAGTGTAGGTTGTCAATTTTGGATTGATTTTCTGAACAACTTATGCTTCTATAGGTTTTCTAAGAAGCGCTAGGTTTATAGTTACCTTAGAGCTAGCATCGAGGGCGATTTGTCATGCCTCACAAGTACCAAGTACTATAGGGCATCTTCCTTCTAGCCATCCCATCATTGAATGACAAAAAGAAAGGGATGGGGGATCCTGTTAGCAATATCCGCCCCAATGTCTATCAAGGCTCTCCCATTATCCTTGGGCAATTAACTAAAGTTCCACCTCCTTGTCCCAAATATCCCTCTTGACCACCCTGCCCTTGCCCTCTTACCCATGCTTCTCCCCATAGGGATGTCTTTGCTACAGTTAGTCCTAATAGGGGTGAGGGAGGAATCTTTGCAGTGCCTATTGGAGAAGGCTTTGACATGACGATAGTGGAGAGGGATGAGCTCCACTACCTTCATCCAGCCCTTGATGGAGATTTCTTCCCTTATCATTCCATGTGGAGAGGGAATGAGGAGGGGCGTTGATGATGATGATAATGATTCTTATCCTCTCCCCGATATGGACCTGAGCTTCCCTCTATCATTTCTCTTAGATGAGGAATCTCCTCTTTTTTCAGTAACTCCCCTAATCCCTCCAGCCATAGAGGAATGTTTCAGGGCAGGGAGATGATCTTGCAGAGGCTCAAAAAGGAATAAAGAGGCTTAAACTGGTGGAAGAAGAGAAAATAACTAAAGAGGAGGAAGATAAAAGAATGGAAAAGAGGATTTGTGTCAGTCTTCAAAGGCAACAAGACGGGGAAGATGGGCGAGAGAGAGGATTCAAGCTGCTCCATCTAAAGTTGAGTTTAAATGAGAGAGGTCTTCATTTATGGCAGTGTAACGCCTAGCATTAGTGTGTCTTATCAATGTAGATTCCTGGTAGGCATTTGATGAGAATGGAATACCATAGGTACTTCGATTGCTAGAGGTCCTGATCTTTTTCTTTTTCTTCTCTTCTTTCTCTTCTTTCTTGCAATTTCCTTTATTTTTGTATTGTAGTTTTATTAGCTTCTAATGTATATGTACTTAAGGTTGTGTAACCAATGAAAATTTTCCTTTTTTGTCAGCTTAACTGTGTGTGTTTATTGTTAGAATTTAATATGGTTTTGGCATAATTTTCCCCTTTCTCCTCTAATCTCAAGTTACTTAATAGTAAATTCTTAACGTTTCCCTCTTATAAATAGAGAATTTTAGGGTTTGCACTTCACTCTTATCAACATTATAGAATTACACAAAACATTAGGGTTTCTTCTTCTTGGGTCTTCAGTCTTAGTGAAAATGACTCTATCACAACCCATCCATTTATAGAATCTGATGGGGCCTTCACCCCTTCCTCCTATAGGTACATTGTTTGCCTTTGTTCCAAATTTTGCATGGGTTGAGTTATTCATGTACACCGACTCACTGTCTAAAGTTAGAACTCTAGAAGGCTATTTCTGGGCTCTTCTCACTAAGACCTTCACATTTAGGATATTTGATCAAGAAGAGGATTTTCTTTCTGGAATCAAAGCCAATCACTAGGATTGCTTCAAAGCTTGAGGTTTTGGTTTAGAAAATTTTATTGCAATGCCCCTTTATCTTCTCATGAAATCCAATGATTCATAAGCAACCTCCTAAGTTATGCCATTTGTTAACATTTTTAATGGGATAAGTTGATGTTTAGAGGCCCTTAGTGGAAGATATCCCATGGATTAGGCTCTAGATACTTCTGTCAACAAGGGCACCAATGCTAATCTTAGGAGAAATGAATCCTAACTTCTTCTAGCAACAAGGAGTACAAATTTTCAACTCTTAATCTTTGAAAATCCAAGGGTAGGTAGTCTACAATCCCTCTTCATATGGGTTGTTGCTTCCCCACAGATGGGTTTGATACCTTCAACCTTTATTAGGAGAACAATTATGCTAGGATTTTCCTGCCCCTAGTAGTACGAACTTGATATATGTCATGAGTGCCGATAAGCCTCTACCATTACTCAACCTGCTTCTACTAATTCACTCCCAAGTGCCTCTCAGAAAAGCTTAGCGTTTTCTGACAAAGATAAAAGTAAAGTTGATTTTTTAGAGATTAAGGTCCCATTCATTTTGGGGTTCAACTAAGATATTACTTCAAGAACCATATGAGAATGATGTAAGGTCCTTGGATGTCGAGTAGTATAAGGTCACCGCTTGTTGCAAGGAAAAGTTGTGATAGAACTATATCTTCTGATTTTTTAAATTGAGATTATTTTATTAGGGCTAACCATGCATGTTGCTTTTTAGAGTATATAATGCACATTACCGCCTTTTCTTAGGGGCTGATATACTCTTGTATCTGTGTCTATTTTATTGTAATAGAATATTATGTTCTAGGATCTTATGTGAATTTAGATTGAAAATTTGACATTCTATGCCTTGTTTGACCTTTTTTTTTTTGGCTCCTTCAAGAATTTTACCTTTATCAGCCTTTGATTTTATAGTCCTAACCTAGTTTATTAAGTTATAGTTAGAAAATCTTTCAAAGGCTTAATTTAGGATTATGTTTATGACTTCCTTTTCAACTTGTTACTACCCCTTTTTAAAAGCATCGCCACGACTAGATATTTTAAGTTTCAAATCAAACTTTAGGAATTTTATCCCATCTTTTCATGCCATTCAAATTCATCAATATTTCAAACCCTATCCTTAGTCTAAACATGGTCCCTAAGTTCTTTAAGAAGCATTTTGACTCATACGAGGGTATTCTAGAGGCTTTCCATAGTCAAGGAAAGGTCTTATAGTGCCTTAGGCCTAAGTCTGGGGAACTTTGGAGCATGTGCATAAATGATTACCAATGACACAATATTTAAAGCTTTAAAGTAAAGAGGATGTCTGAGAATCTTTACATGGGTGTATGTTGTTCCAATGTTTACCTTCCTTAGCCTGACAATTCTATGTTGGAACCTCTAAAGGGATTTTATGACATTGTTAGGGAGCATTTCATGTTCAGGTTGAGACTTTCCTTTCATTCCTCTACCAAATTATTGCCAAAACTCTATGCGATGTCCCTCTATTAGACGACTCCTGATAGCTTTGCCAATATCATAGCCTATAATGTTTTTTCTTTTATGCATGATTGAAGGCCTCCTTTGGTTGAATTCATGCAACTTCACATATTTTAGGGTTCTCCTAGTGGTTATAACCTTCAAGCTATAAGTAAGGGTAGAATTATGCCTAATGAGCCCTCTGAAATCAAGGGCTGGAAAGGGATTTGGGTTTATGTGAAAGATCTTTACAAGAAATGAAACTTTTCCCCGGTAGGTAGAGGACACTTAAACTATGAAACTTACTTGAGAAATGCTAAGAAGGAATTTCCCTTCAAATTAGAAGACGTGCAAGATAAAATGGCTATCTACAGGCCACATCCAATCATAAAAAGAATAGGGTTGTGAATCTTCGGAGTTGTGAATCTTAGGTACCTTCTTCGTGATTTCGTCGGATTATGATTATAAATTCTTATCTCTTTTTAACTTTTACCTATTGCTTTTTCTAGTGCAAATTTATGCAGATTGTCTAGAACTCCCTAATGGAGAGAAAACCCCTTTATAGCTAAGTATCGTCTAAAGTTTTAAAAGCATTTAGAGTCCTTTATGGAGGATAAGGAGAGTGAGATGAAGAAATGCCAGATCATGAAGGAACAAGAGAACGTTCTTCTTGCGAATGAAGAAGGAGAATTGAACCTCAGTTCTGCCATTTCCAGTGAGGATAAGTTAGTGCCGAGGGCCTGAGAGGTAAATGTCACTATAAGGAAGCCCTCTAAAGGTGAGGAGAAGAATCCTTTAGGCTTCAAGAGACACACAATAGCTTTCTTAGTTTTCTTTGTCTACCATTAGCAATAGTGATACTTGTAGGAAGTCCATATTTAGTGATCGATATCTTTCCATAGAAATTTTATATAGCTTTCTGTTATGTGATTATTGCTTCTAGTTTCTATCCACGTTATAAAGTAGTCCATTACCATAAACAAGAACTTCATCTGTCTAAATGCTTATAGGAAGGGACCTAAAATATCCATTTTCCATCTTACAAATGATATAGGCTCTACTATTGTATATAGATTAGTCGCTGAGGCATGTATTTTAGGGGACTATAATTAACATTTACTAAACTTTCTGACATGAACAAGTGCATCTTTAAGCAAAGTAGGCCAACGAAGTCCTCTCAGTACCTTTTCTACCAGAATTCTATCCCCTACATATGGCCTATAATCTTCTTCATGGATTTTAGCTAGGATCTTATATGCCTTTCCTTGGCCACATACTTCAACAGTGGCTTTACATATCACCTTTGGTATAGCTATCGACGAAATAAGCAAACCCAAGATACCTTTTTTCTAAGTTCTTTTTTTTTTCTTCCCTAGGATCTTCTAAGAGTTTGTAGGTCTAAAACAAATTATATGATTGGTACATCCAGGAGTTATCCACATCTATTAGGCCTCCCAATGGTTTGTGCTTCTATGTCTCATACTTTTTAGAAGACTGATCTTGAGGAATCAATTTAAGCTAAATTGGCCCATCTACTTGATGCATCTTTGTAATGATTTTTTTATCTTTCAATACGAGTTATCTCAAACTGAGGGAAAGCTTTTACAGATTGCTAAATCTTGGCTAGATACTTAACCATTTGCTTCCCTTTTCCTAAATCTTGGCTGATTTCTAACCCTCACTTATTGATTCATACTCCACCTCATTATTGGTGGTTGGAAATGCAAATCTTAAAGAAAACTAATACCTCTCCTTTTTTGGAGAGATTAACATCAGACAACCTCTTGTTCTATTTTGTGTAGAGAATCCTTTGTATAGATGGTTCACCCTTTTACTTATGGTTCTAGGCATATTCAGCCAAAAATTCAAATCAGGCCAAAGCACTAATTGTTGTCATAGGCTTGGGTTCTATGTTAGCTATAGACAAATCTATTGCCCACAACAACATTCTCCCTAAGTAGTCATATTCCTACATCATTTTCTTCGATGGTCGATTAGTCAAGACCTTAAGAGGGTGTACGTCATAATAGGGTCTCAACTTCCTAATTCTTATGATCAAGGTTGAGACTAACTTCTCAATGTTTGGATAATTGAGTTATGGTCCTGTTAAGACATGACTAACAAAATAGATAGGAACTTGCCCTTTACATTCATTGCTTACCAATTATACTCATCTCTTACTAATATTGCATTAATAGCTACATCTAAGCTGATAGATAAATTGTACTATATTTGCCCAGGCTAGGGCAGGATAATGATGGTATCTAAAACAAATACTACTTAAGCTACTTAATGGCCTCCTCTACCTCCTTCATCTATCTAAAGTCTTTGATTGACCTCAAGTGCTTAAAAAAAGGAAGACATTTATGTGCTAAATTAGGGACAAACCTCCTATTGGTGAGATATATCCTGTCAACTTCTGAACTTTTCTTATGATCTTGGGACATTGCATATCCAGTACAACTTTCACCTTTTCTAGATTTTATTTTGTCCCTCTTTCATCAATCATGAAGGTAAGGTATTTCTTGCTAATATTCCAAAGGTAGAGTTCTCAGGGTTCAGCTTCTTTCCATGCTTTCTTAAAGTTTCAAAGGTCTTCTTCAAATGGAGAAGGTGTTGATATGAAGTCTTAGACTTTACTATCACATCATCAATGTACAATTCCATGTCTCTCTCAATTTGACTTTGAATAAACTTGTTGACTAACCTCTGGTATGTGACATTAACATTTTTTTAATCCAAATGACATCACCTTATATGAGTAAAGACCTTAGTGTGTGGTGAATGTCGTATGATCTTGGCCTTGTTCCCATATTAGCATTTAATGAAATCCTAAGTAGGCATCCATAAAAGTAAGGTACCTATGACCATTGGTAGAATCTACTAGTTGATCAATTTTTAGGAGTGTGAAACAATCTTTCGAATAGGCTCTATTCATATCAGTGTGATTCACACATATCCTTTAGATGACATTGGGCTTATTGACCATAACCACATTGGCCAACCAATTAGAATGGTAACATTCCTTAATGAATCCAACATATAAAATTTCTACATTTCTTCTAATACTTCCTTGTTCTTATCAGAAGCAAAATGTCTTCTTTTTTGTTTCATAGGTTTTACATGAGAATTTATAGCCAACTTGTAAAACATGATTAATTTTTTGGTTAATCTTTGGAATCTCTTGTTCTACATATGAAAACACAAATGCATATTAACTTAATAGAGATTTCAATCACTTTGCAAAGTTTGCATCTATGTTATCTACTATTAGCACTGTCCCAGTCTCATCTTGTGCCAGGGGTGCCTCCTAAAACTGGTCTTAGGCTCTAGCCTTGTGTTTTGTGTCCTATTTATCTAACTGTTATCTATCTGATATTGCATCTCAAGGTACATTGAAATAGATAGTGTTGCTCTCAGAGAGTTTAAAAGCGATCTTCCCACAATCAACTTGTATGCAAAGAAAAAGACACATCTATCACCACAAACTCCATCATCAATTCCCTAGTTTCCCCTTTTTTGTGTCCTCACCATAATAAGTAGTTTGACTATTCCCTTGGGATTTATGGCACGCCCTATAAAACCTGTGATGGGTTATTAGACAGGAGAAAATCCTTGTCATATAACCAAGCTTTACAAAACAATAATATAACATAATATCTATTGAACTTCTAGTATCTACCAACACTTGGCCAATCTTATAATTTGCCACTGTCAACACAATTACTAAAAGATAATCATGGAGGTGAGATATAGGGGTCCAACTCCCTCAAACATCATCTTTGGTTGAGATTCTATTATTGCCTGTTTATCCCAGATGGTTGCTAATCTAATGTTCCCAAATAATTCTTGAAGACCTTATTTGACAATAATGTTGGGGGTAGTATCCCAGAGATTACCTGTATGGCCCCTTCCTAGGAATTTTCCCAAGAGTCTTCTTCCTCTAAACTTATTTCTTCTAGATGCTTCTCTTTCTATGAGGCATGTTCCTTGGATATTGATCCAAATTTCCTTTGTTGGCCAGGTCACTCAATATTCTGTCTAGGTCCTGGTAGCAGTATGTGTCATGACCGTAATCTATATGAAACTTACTCCATTTATCTGTATTATTATTTTTAAGCCTTTGCTTAACTAGTTTGGCTCCATCTATTGGTATACAACCCTTGATCTTTATTAAGATTTCAATCCTAGAGGTATTGAAGAGAGACTATGTCTTAAGGATTTTTGCTTTTTTTTTTTTGATTTTGCTTCTTAAACCCCCTGCTATCTCTTCTAGATGCGTCCTTAAAGCCCTAGTGCATCTCATTACTATTTCAAAATAGATTTATCTCTTGGTTTTTTTCAAAGCCTCCATTAGGGCGACTAGGGCTTTTTATGTAATTTTTCTTTATGCTACTTATGTGTTACCTTATTAACAAAGGTTATAACCACAACATTTGGCTATAGACTGAGGAAATCAAGAGTCTCTTTATTGAACCTATTAATAAACTCAACGAGAAGCTCATTATGGTCTTGTACTACTTTAATTTTGGAGCAATTTTTTGGGGTCTTCTTGCTCCTCATATGGTGAGCTATAAACCTAGTAGAAAGATCTTCCTAAGAACTAATGGATCCTTGTAGGAGTTTGCTCAACCAAGTCCGTGTTGTGTTGCTCCTTTAACAGTAGCTAGAAAGCATATAGAAACTGTTGCTTCTGAATGAGATGGTTGCAGATAAATCTGGGTTTAATAGACATCCAAATGTTCCTTAATATATGTACTCCCCTTATATGTGCCTATCTTTGGCACCTTAATTTGCTTTAAAGGTTCATCACTCTAGATCTCAAAATTAAAAGGTGGCTTTATGGGTAGGTAATTCACTAAGGGAGCTTGTTGGCTGCTAACTTCCCTTACTTGCACTTGAGGGTGTTCTTTTGTAGACGTAGTTCTAATAGAAGCACAAATTTGTTGCTAGTAGTCTCCCCTAAGTTCTTCTTCTTAATGAGACCTTTCTTCATCAGGCATCTTATGCATAGATTTCTCAAGATCAACCCATTTCCTCTAAATCCTCAGAAGAAAGCTCTTTACAGAGACGAGTCTTAGGGGTCCCTATCCAGTGTTTGACAGATAGTGTTGTGGCCCCTGTTTTCTCAGGCCTTTACCAAGCGGCCAGTAAAGCTTCCAATTTTTTCATCAATGGAACCACGACTTCATTGATGTTGGCCATGATAAGCTCATCTGTTAACTTTTGAACATTGTCCCTCTGTTCTAATACATGTGACTATTTTGGATACAGATGTCCACTATGAGGGTTGTTTTCTCATGCTCTGAAGTATTTCTCACTCCATAGTTCTCTCCTTTTCAGAATCTGTGTCTTTTGTTTTCCAAGTTTCTTTCTCTTTATGTTAATCCTGAGGTTGTATATTGCTTAAGTTAAGGTCCCCGAAGATAGCCAAATGTTTCAGCATGGGATAAGCACTGATACACCTAAAAATCCAGGCGGTGGGTAAAATGAGGTTCAGTCATACTTCGAGTTGGGTTAGAAAATTTTTAACCCTAACCCTAAAGTCTTAGATTCAGATCAACCCAACGGACTAGAGGCATATTCTGTATATTGTTTCCTCTATGAACATTATAAACATAAAAATAATTTATTAAATAAAAAGGTTCATTTAGCTTAATTTCAATCCTTTAATATTCAAAGCCTTTTTCAAAAGCTAAACTATAAGATATAGGATTCATTGGCCTCTTAGAACATTGTTTCTCAATAATAAACTAAAATCAAAATTAGACAAATATCTAAGGTTTCATCCACCAAAATTCTAAAGAAGATTAAGTACTTAATGATGTGGATATGTTCGTCTTAAAGGTCAGGAGATGTTAACCACTTATAATTCCCTATTTTTTCCAACGTGTACTACTTTACATAATAGTATAGTTTGTATGATTATGATGAGGTGGTCGATTGTCTTTTGATAAAAAGCCAGGCAGTATTAATAAGAGCACGTCATGAATGAGGTATTGTAGTAATAGAGTACAGTCACAAGTTTTTTTTGGGTAAAATTTTTGATCGAAACAAATAGTGGCTTGAGAAGGGCTAAAACAAAAAAAACTTATAAGAGGGTGGAAACATACATGTTTTGCTCTTTCAAAGTAAATTTTTGATTTATCATATGCTCATTAAAAGAGGAAAAGTCAACTCACATAATTGGATAAATAGAAATCTAACTCGAGAAAATGTTTTCAAAAAACATCAGTCAAACCTAAACAGGTCAATCCTAACTGCAATGGGGTTGACTTAAACAGGTTTGGGCTTCAAAGTTTTGTCCGAAATCCTAAATTTCTCGGGAGATTCTGGGTAAATTTTTACCAAGCCTAAACATTGGGCTTCTTTTGTTCCTTATGAAGCTTGTGCCACACTCCAGGGTAACATGTAAGATCAACTCTTAGAAAGAGGTTCTCTCTTCTTCAAGGGCCCTCAACACTCAAGTTAGAGAATGAAATTTGATAAGAGAACATAATAATTGAAAAAGACTTTTCACATGTTTTACTCAATAACTTTTAATCACATAGCAATAATTGATGTTGTTGTCTTATACATTAAGAACTTGGCCTTATTGGTTTGTTGAGTCTCTATAAGTCTATTTTTAGCGCATAATCTTCCACATTGTTTGTTTATTTAGTTAAGATATACTATCGTATGTTATCTTATATTGAGTTCGTCTATTTTTTAATGTGTTTCAAAATATTTCATCAGAACAAAATGTTTTTTGAAAATTTTTAATGTGGATCCCTTTGGAATCGATCCCTATACTTACACTAGTGCCTCCAGGGATAGGACTGCCTATATTTAGGTTTGCTTAAACCCTGTGAAAGTGAAACTCATACTTAAACTTGTTACTTTTTGTTATTGCTGTTGCACATATATATTTGACTATAATTTTAAGGGGTATTCCATTTGCTATCCCTTTATTTATTTATTTGGTACATAGTATAAAAATTAAAAAAAATTCTCACAATAGTTCATCAATTTAAATGTATAGAACATATCTTTATCTACGTACTATGTACCAAATGAAGCATAAAACTTGCTTTTGAGCTGACCTAGGTGACTTGTGGCTTGCTGAGCTCAACAAAATCAGGTTTGAGCTCAACTCACCCAAGGCTCAACTATGAGTTCAGGTCATCCATGACTCACCTATGGCTCAAGTGAAGCTTGAGCACAGCTTTGTGTTTGAATTAGGCTTGCTAGAAGCTCTAATATGAGCTTTCCCTTTAGTACTCAGATATGGAGTCAGCTCATGAGGTTTGCGAGCTTGCTTGTCGGTGAGCTGGCTTAGGTTACGAACCCCAGCGAGCTAGCTCACCTTGTGGCTATCCAAGCCTTGCTCATGGCGAGCTCAAGCCAAGCCGACGTTGTCTAGTTATTCGAGCCAAGCTTGAATCCTCCGATAGCTTGCTAGGCCTAAATGATCAGAGCTTAAATGACTCGAGCCAAAGAGTCAAGTTAAAGAGTTTAACGGGCTTCTGCAAGCCTTCTTAAGAAACAAATATTAGGGTTTGGATAACTAAAATTTCTTTATAAAGTTAATTACTTTGATAAAGGACTAATGTTTATGATCACACCATTACAACAATATAGTGTTCCTTTACCTCCTAATATAACTTTTATGTCCATTCACATCACTAACGATTTTGACTAATGATTCTGATTTTTCATTGACTAATTCATGCAAGCTTACGTACCTAATCTTATTTTTCGTTGACTAGTGATTCTGATAACCCATCAATTGCCAATGATGACACAATTAAGATTGTCTTATGCCTACAGAGATTTAGATATGCTCATGCAGTACTTTTCTATTTATTTGACAATATCCTTAGATATGCGAATTTTAAGAAGCAAGGTCCATATCTAAATCTTAAAAAATAAGATTTTATCTGAGCTTAAGATAAGTGAAGCTTAGACTTAGAGCAATGAAGCCTTTGAATAGCAAAGATTAGGCTTAAGTCTTAAACAAGAGTTGATGAGCTGAGCTCAAGTCCGAGCTTTATATGAGTTAACCTTGCCCGAGCTCACAAGCCAATTTTTGAACTTGGCAAGTTCGGATTCTGCTCGGTTCAAATAGTTCCCTAATCCCACCCTCCCTCAAAAAAAAAAAAAAAAAACACAGGCAAACTTGAAATAATGCAGTCAACTCCATAGGATCACACAAGCGTGATGGGGGATTACAATTGTGATGCACCCTTCGATAGAATGGAGAGTAACTAGTATTGAAGATAATGAGAGATCTCTCATCAGAAAAATATATATGGAAAGGATGCTAATAAACATGCAAATTCATGTATTCTTTAAAGCCTTTTTATTTAGAATAATAAAAAATTATAACTTCCATAAATTATTTTGCGACATGATCAAAATAACATTTGGATATGAAAAAAGGGTAGAGAAAGTGAATAATAAGTTAGCCGTAAATTTTATATATTATTTTTGCCACAATTGAATAATTGTCGTACAATTTTCTATTGATGTTGCATGTTGGTATGTATGTATAATATAATATACTCTTTTGTTTTCAAGTGGTGAACCTCATACTTTTAAAAGCTTGTTTTTCAAACTAACTTGAAAAAAAAAATATTGGAATTTAATAATGCCAACTTATAGGGTGGTGGAAAATAATAATCTGAATTTAAGAAATCCTTGCCAATGAGCTGTACTTTGAAGGGATTTAATGTTGGCATACCGCCACCAAGTCGGACTCGTCGGAAAGCTGATGTGGCTGTGGTTGATGCGTATGTGTAAATAAGAAGCAAACAAAAAAAAAAGAAAAATGCGAGTCTGACCTTGTTTATCCTAGTAAGATTAGTTGACCATTTAACTTTAGCCAAACACCCCCACACCCTTAAGAAACTCAAATCAGGAACATAGCCTTTGCATAGTTCATAAGGGGTTTGGTCTAAGTTCTTATGGGTACTCTATTGAGAATATAGCAAGCAGATAAAATAGCTTACCCCCACTTACTGTCAGGAAGTCCCGAACTCAAAAGCATGGCATTTATCATTTCTTTAGGAGTTCTATTTTTGCATTCGACTATCCCATTTTTTTTGGAAGTACGGGGTGCACTAACCTTGTGTATTATATCGTTTTTCTCACAAAAGGATGTCTGAGAGTTAGTCTCATATTCTCCACCACTATTGGTTCTAAGCCTCTTCATCTTTCGGTCCAGTTGTTTTGCTTCCTTTGCTTTATATTTTAAAAGTATTTCCTCAGCCTCATTTTTGGGCCTAAGGAGGCAAGTTTTGGTATGCCTAGAGCAGTCATCTACAAAGGTGATGTAATACCTTTTTCCTCCTTTACTGGTTGTGGTTTTTAAATCAGCTAAGTCTGAATGTACTAGTGCTAGCAATGTTGTTTGTCTGCAAGTAACCGATTAAAGGACTTTTTGGCATATTTTGCTTCTAAGCACACCGACCATTTGGTGAAATTATCAACATTCACAATAGATATTAGTTTTATGTGCTTGGGTCGTTTAACGGATGCAAAATTAATATGGCCTAGCCGACCATGCCACAAATCAACAAACTCAACAATGTAAGTAGAAGTAGAAGCATTTCCATTCAAGGTTCAGAAGCAAGATTACATGCGAACAGACTCTCATTCAGGTATCCCTTCCTAACAAAGACCCCATTACGAGAGATAATAAGCTTGTTATCTCTAACAACAGTTTTCAATCTAGCTTTGTTGAGAAGTATGCCAGAAGTTAAGTTTCTACGGAGGGAAGGCACATGCAACACATTACTTAACGACAATAATTTGCCAGAAGCAAATTTAAGAAGAATCTTTCCTTTATGCATAACTCTAGCAGTCGTAGAGTTTTCCGTATAGACGCATTCACCATCTGCAACATCTTCAAAGTACTACATGAGTACTTTGTTAATGCAGAAGTGCCTCGAGACTCCAGTATTGTATATCCATTCAGCATTGTTTGTCACCAGGGTTGCCACTTCGACCACTGCACAGATGACTTCTGTGTCTTCGGCAAGGGTTAGCCTGGGCTATAGGCTTCCGGTTTCGCTGTGACTTCCCTTTACGAAGTTCACGTTGGTATGCTTTGTGCCCCGGCTTGCTGTAAACATAGCACAACCCCTTTGGTTTGTGGATCATATTTCTGAACTTATTCTGCTACTTAGCATAGCTTAGCTTCTATTTCTTCTCACCTTTACCTTTAAACCTGTCTCTATTTGAAGGCACAGCAAATTTAACTAGGTTAACTTTAGAAGAATTTAAAGAAAGAGAATCCATCCTATCTTTTAGGCAATTAGCTTATTCTATTCTCATGTGGCTGATCAGTTCCTGCAGAATAAGGCCTTTCTCCTTATGTTTCTATTGGTTTCTATAGTCACTCCAGGATGGTGGAAATTTATCGATCAGCACATTAGCCTACACAATCTCGCACATCTTCATGTTCTTACTCAGAACTTCAGCATATAGGTTTTCATAAATATGAATATGTTCTATGATTGGCTTGTCATTAGTAATCCAAAAACGCAGCTATTTACTGACCATATATTTCTTCTTTTCAGCGTCATCAATTTCATACTCGACTTCCAATTTCTCCCAAATGATCTTGGCAGATTTAAAGATGATAAACAACTCGAACAAGGGGTTAGTCATACAGTTCAATAGATGTCCACTGACCATTTTGTTGTCTTTGTTAAATTTTTTAATTGTTCCCTCACCAATAGCTTTGGATTTTTCTTTGATAGTTCCATCACCAGAGGCAGTAGTGATAGAAGTGTTGTTCTCTTTAGTGAGG
This sequence comes from Carnegiea gigantea, assembly GCA_029747015.1. Classification (NCBI taxonomy): domain Eukaryota; kingdom Viridiplantae; phylum Streptophyta; class Magnoliopsida; order Caryophyllales; family Cactaceae; genus Carnegiea; species Carnegiea gigantea. The sequence continues at coordinate 236,431 of JAKOGI010000882.1, read as the reverse complement.
TCAGAAAACAACACATAGTCGACATGTAGTTGTTCAAAGAATATGAGCAGTTTCTTCTGTAGTTGGTTCCATCTGAAGGTTCTAATTTTGAGAGGTCAGGAAGAGCTTTGTGGACTGTTAGTGTCATTGATTTTTTAAAAATCAGAAACAGCTCTCAAATTGTTGGAACAGTTATGGAGAAATCGATGGCAGTAGGAGAGGAAGAACACTATGTCATGGTATACCACTTCCTTAAAAGCGATTTCAGCTTGACCAAGGTGCAGATGAAATTAGCCAATTGCTCCCTAAGGTTAAAACTGTGAGTCTCTGAACATGTACACTCGAGGCCAGAGACTTGGAACACATAGTGTATCAATTGCCCAGGAAAAAGAGATAGAGCAGTAGAAGAGGAGAAGAGAAGAGAGATGATATTTGTTGTATATTCTGTAGCTGAAGAGAGCCTGTATTTATAAGTGCAAAAAGGTTGTTGAAGTGGAGAGAAGATAGCAGGAAAATAGCAGAGCCATATGGTTGATTCAATATAGCTATTGAGCTAGAAAAAAGGAGAGCCTCGTCCTGATTCAATATAGTTGTTGAGGTCTTGCTAAACATAACTACTTGACTGCTACAAATATCTTCTGCTAGAGCCAAATGTGGAGAAAAATCAGTGCACAATCGCTGACTACAAATGCCAACTGATAAAAATAGAAGCTTTTTTATCTAAAAAGATTAGCAGATGAGGCCCAAGTCCAAGCTCAAGCCCAAGCCCATACCCAATGTTATTCAACAAACCCAAAGAAGGAAGGTAAAGATAAACGCTACTCCAACTCCTAAATCTACCTATGTGGGACTAAAGGGGATGGGAAAGCAAGGGCCTAGTGAATGCCATTATACACAATAGGAAACACAGTTTCATGAACCACTACATGCTTACTTATATGAACATGCCCACTAATAGGATCTCGGCAATAGTAAGATGTATGATGTGGGGCATCTCGTGTAAAGACACGGCTTATAAGCTGAGGTTGAAGCTTGTTTTTAGATGCGGAGTATTAGGAAAGCATTGAGATTCAAAAACCATAAGAAAGAATAGTGTCGAAGGTGAGAAAATAATTTTCCAAAGGGTGAAGTGTAAAATAGGGGTTGGCAATCTATTTATGGTATAAACAGCTGTTTGAATACCAGCATATCGAATTCAACTAGCATATTAGCTTTAATTAAGAAAGTTTTTGCCATTTCGAGGAGATGATGATGTTTTCTTTTAGCAACACTTGTTACTGAGTGTGGGAACTGATTCACTAAAATAAACACCAAGTTTGAGCAAAAATTTAGCAAATGGAGTATTATCATACTCTTTGCCACTATTACTTTGAAAATATATGATTTTGGTTTCAAAAATATTTTTGACCAATTTATTGAAAGCCTCAAAGATAGGAAAAGTAACAGATAAAGAATGATTCGCAAAAGATACATAATATTTCTAGCCAATAATAGAATAGATAGGGGATTGCCAAACATCACTATCAATAAGAAATAATGGTTTGGTAGAACAATGTTTATCCCAACAAAGGGTGGTCTAGTGGACTTGCCCAAAGAACATGAAACACAAGCTTTATCAAACTTTGGAGTTCTAACGATAAACTTGTCGCAATAAAGAGTGTCTAAGAACTAGAACTATGATGGCCTAACCTACAATGCCACACTTTAGCGAGTTAATGGATGAAGAAAAGAGAGTGTACAGTAGGCGCGAGTTGAATAGCATAAATATCTTTTTACTTGCAGCTCGAAGGAGGATTGTCCCCGTCTTTTTTATCCTTCACATAAATAAAGAAGGCATCAAATATGACTTCTCAGTTATTATCAAAACCTAAGCTGTTAACAAAAAGCAAATTTTGAATAGGTAATTTAGTACCATTGCTAATCACATGGTATTGCTAGTGTAAGTGACTGTAGAAGAACAATTATTTTCATATGGATCATATATGCTAAGGCACTTGAGTCAGGGTACCGAATCGACCCTTAATCACTAAGAGACATTGCATTGAAAGAAGCAGTGAGAAAATCAAGGGTACGTCATGAAATTAGAAAAACAAGGGCATTGAAGTGCACTATAACCTTGGCTAAAGCAAATTTGACAAGTGATACTATGGGCCGAACCCAAGACACCATTACTAGAAGAGTTGTCTGCAAATTGAGAGTTAGTATGTGAAGGCCATGAGTAGCAAAACATCAAAAGATAGACTTACTTAGGCTCATACCACTAGGCACACCTGTTGTAAAGTTGTTCTTGTTATAATTGTTAGTATTGTGATTGTATTGTTGCCACGTCCATGCCCTCTACTATTAGGAGCGTCATTCTGGATACTGTTATGGTTGTTGCGCCACCCTCCTTTGCCATGCCCACGATTTTATTGCCACAGATTATTAGAGGTATTAGAGGACGAACTCGGGATGCCGGAGGACATAACGGCTTGCTTGGCCACCAAGGGAGAATGCTTAATAACATGATCACTCTCATTCAGCATCCTAATACATTGTTCTTCAAGCAGAAGCTTAGGGCGTAGATCATCAAAAACTTAATTGCATCAAGAGATAAGTTAAGGTGGTCACGAGAGTTTCATAATCTTGACCTAAGCAAAGTAAGCTATAGTGACTTAGATCCTGTTTGGAAATAGGGCAGTTTACGAAAGCTAATCAGTCAGTAAGCATCTAAACTTTACATAAATGAGCATCAATGGATTAATTTTCATCTTTCTTAATGTTAGTAAGCATTCTTTTCAATTCCATAGTCCTTGCTATAGTAGAGTGCATAAAACAATACATGAGGCATCATCAAATATGAAAAGAAGCAGGAAGATCACATATATCAACTAGTGGCTCACGTGAGAGTGTAGCAAATACCTAGGACTGCACGCTTGATTAAGATGAAGCCACTTATACAAGTTAGGGCTTGATTGTAACTGACCAGACTGATCAGTAATGACATAGAATGGCAATCGATAGCTTCCGTAGATAAGCCTAAGTAACTCATGCAAGATAAAAGGCACAGAAAATTGGGTATGCCCTATGAGATAATCCTTAAGGTCGATTAGAGTCACAGTCACCGGATTTGTGACATTAGAGGCAGCAAAGGTGACATCTAGACTAGATGAAAGACTTGGTGGACACAGCCCAAAACTAGAGGATAAGAGCTTACTAATCGGAGGGACTTGATGAGGGTTGCTGCTGTTGGAGCCAAACTCATAAACCGAGTTAGGAATTGACTCCCCAAAGAAGAGAGGAATGGCATGGTAATAAGGAATGAAAAATTTTATGAAAAATAAGGGCAATGAAGGGAGGGCATTGTGTGAGTTTGCAATTAAAGAAAAACAGAAATAGATACTTGATTGAGAGGTAAAAGGCACCACAACTAGGAAGGAAGTGGAGGGAGAAAAGGTGCAGGCATGGTTGTATCGAGTATAAGGGGGTCAGTGCTTGCTTTAGCATAAAGGCTATCGCAATGGGTAAGGGATGAGGATGGAGTTCGCATGCCTACTATAGATGCTAGAGATGAGGAAGCAAGAGGAAAAAGGGTCACAGGTGTAGGAATAGTAGGTCTAAATGAATAGCAAAGGAATGAGAACAAGAGTTGTGCCATGAGAGTACCGCTGCCTTAAAACCGATTTCGGTGCAACCTCGGTGTAAATCGAAAATAGTCGTTTGCCTCCCCAAGGTTTACATAGCTAGCTTGCTGAACGCATACATTCATGGTCAGAAGTTTGGAACACACAAGACTACAATTGCCCAGAACAAGAGAAGAGAATAGTCGAACAGTAGAAAGTATAAAAGGAGAGGAGAAACTTGGTGTGAAATAAAGCAGCAGGGGAGCAGGTTATTGGTACTATAGTTAGAGCTATTGGAGGTGAGAAAAAGAAAGGAACAACTATGGTGCAAAATGAATTCGTGGCTAAAAAATAGAGTCACCATTCATGCTATTAAAGACCAGGGCCATTAGCTATTGGTGGAGAAAAAATGGGAGAGAAATCTGCAAGTAAACATTGGTGGTTGTGCAACCAGCCGACAAAAATGTTAAAAGAATTTTTCTCCAAAAAATAGCAGATAAGGCCCATGGACCATGGCCACGGCCGCTCCGCGTGTGTAGTGTTCACCCTCACCCCACAACACTACTAAAACCAAGTCCAAAGGAGTTCAACAAACCCAAGAAAGAGGGAATAATAGAAACCCCACAAAGGGCTTCCCATTCTCCTATGTGGGACAAGAAGTAGGAATAAAAGGAAGCTAGTTTTTGCCATTACTTCCAACAATCCCCTATTAATGGCATATAAACTAATGAAGAATCATTTTGGGCAAAGAAGGGATTAGATATTTGAGTATCAATGTCTTTCGATTGAATTGATATATAGTGAAGCAGGGCAACAACTAAATCTATCGAGTGAGCTAATCTTGAACGTCATAAATTTTGGTTGTGACCTCCATACCACATATCACCCCTTATGGTTACTGTGTATTCCGCAATAACTCACTTCCGTTTTTTAAGGCCATGTGCACACGTCAGGGCTCATAAGTACTCTAGAGAGACAGCCCAGAGTTTCTCATAGAAGACGGCCACACCTTCACACTTACGTAAGTAATTCCATTAAGTCATCTTAATATGGACTACTATAATCATAGATATGAAAATTATTCAGAGCAAGACTTTGCTCAACCTCACACATATCAATTGGTGAATCCATCAAGTGCATCTTAGTAGCACCACCCCAACGGGCTATAGGTCCACTAAGAGCATAAGAGTTCAACCTCTCAGAAGCATTACTGTACACCATAGAGATGCATATGTAGTGCATATAGAGACCAATATGGCTTGTTCGAGCAGAAGTGGGTATCCACCATATTATCTCAATCCATGAGTTTCAGTTCCATCGCCCTCGACGTCTCGAGAACTGTTTACCAGGTCAAGCCTTTGGTCAGTAGATCTACTAAATTTCTCTCGGATCTCATATATTTCAAGGAGATGACACCATGTTTTAGCATCTGTTTCACAACACTATTTCTTATGAAAATGTGTCTCTTCTTTCCGTTGCACACGTTGTTATACGTAACTCCGATTGCTGTCTGTGAGTCATAGTGAAGGGAAATAGTTGTAGGCTACCTCCCCCATAGTGGCATATTTATTAGTAGATTTTTCAACAATTCTGCTTCTTGACCTGCCAACTCAAGAGCAATCAATTCAGCTTCCATGGTAGAGCGAGCTATACAAGCATGCTTGAAAGACTTCCACGAAATTGCTCCTTTACCTAAGGTAAACACATAACCACTAGTGGAGCTAACTTTATCATTATCAAAAACCCAATTTGCATCACAAAATCCTTCTAGGATGGCAGGAAATTTATTAAAATGCAAACACCAGTCCATAGTACATCTTAGGTACTTACGTAATCGAAACAATGCATCCTAATGCTCTTTACTAGGATTATGAGTATAGCGACTTAACCTACTGACAGCATAAGCAATTTTAAGTCGGGTTAGTTCATAAGAAACATAACACTTCCTATAATTTTAGCATACTCAGTTTGGAAATACTAGACACCTTATTCTTCTTAAGGTGTATGCTAGAATCATAGGGAGTTCTCATCGGAGTCTTATCAAAACTGTTAAATATATGTATCATTTTCTCAATGTAATGAGACTGACACAAAGGAAAACTATCATTTGTCTTTCTCACTTTGATCCCCCAAGATCATACCTGCCTCTCCCATGGCCTTCATTTCAAAATGGGAAGACAATAATTTTTTAATCTCATTAACAACATGCACCTTAGCACCGAAGATCAACATGTCATTGACATAAAGATATGTTATCAGACAATCTAAACCAATTAATTTAGAATACACACAAGAATCAGAAGTGTTTACAGCAAAACATGTTGTATCATTGTACTGTCAAAATTTTCATACCACTGTTTAGGGGCTTATTTTAGGCCTTAGAGGGATTTTCTAAGCTTACATATTTTATTCTCCTGCCCAAGAATCACACATCCCTCAGGTTGAGGCATATAAATCTCTTCCTCTAAAACACCATTAAGAATGTTGTTTTCATGTCCATTTGATACACAATAAGACTATGTTCACCTGCTAAGGCAACTAAAGTCCTAATAGTAGCTGTCCTGATAACAGGAGAATAAATATCAAAGTAGTCAATCCCTTTCTTCTGGTCAAATCTTCTAATCACTAGCCTAGCCTCGTATTTATCAATAGAACTATCAAGTCTTAACTTCTTTTTGAAGATCCACTTACTACTAATGGGCCTACTACCCTTAGGTAATCAACCAACTCCTAAGTTTGATTAGACATTATAGAGTCTAGTTCACTTTTAATGACCTCGTTCCATAAACTAGCATCTATTGATCTCATGGCCTTTACGAAACTTTTTAGATCTTCTTTGATAAAGAAAGCAAAAACTAGTCCATCAGTCAAGAAATTCACAACAAAATCTTCAATCAAAAAGGTAGTAAGAAAGTTAGGACCAAAACTAGTCTCAACTCTACGTCTCTTACTCCTCTTAGGTTCCTTAATTGATTCTCTAACAATGGAACTAGAAGCAGGCATGTTCACATGTACAGTCATAGTTTCATCCACAATAGTAGAGACATTCTTTTTCAAAGGGAAAATATGCTCAAAGAATTCTACATCCCTAGATTCACAAATAGAGAAGTCATTCAATAACATAAATCTATATCCAACACTATTTTGGGCATAACCAATAAACACGTAATCAAAGGTTTTAGGACCAATGTTTTCTCGTTTTAGGTCAGACAAGGAAACTTTAGCCAAACACCCCTATACACTTAAGAAACTCAAGTTAGGGGTATAGCCTTTCCATAATTCATATGGGCTCTGGTCTAATTTTTTATGGGGTACTCTATTAAGAAAATAACAAGCAGATAAAACATCTTCCCCTCATATCAAAAAGCCCTGAAATTTAGAAGCATGACATTCATCATTTCTTTAAGGGTTCTGTTTTTGCGTTCATCTATCCCATTTTGTCAGGGAGTATGGGATGTACTAACCTCATGTATGATACCATTCTTCTCACAAAAAGTAGTCAAAGAGTTAGTTTCATACTCTCTACCCCTACCGGTTCTAAGACGTTTTATTTTTCGGTCTAGTTGGTTTTCCGCTTTTGCCTTGTATTTCAAAAATATTTTCTTAGCCTCATTTTTGGACCTAAGGAGATATACGATGGTATACCTCGAGTAATCATCCATAAAGGTGATGTAATATTTTTTCCCTCCTTTGCTAACTGTGTTTTTGAAGTCTACTAGGTTCGAATGCATTAGTTTTAGTAATTCTGTTTTTCTACTAGTAATAGGTTTGAAAGGCCTTTTAGCATATTTACCTTCTACATACATAGGACATTTAGAGAAATTATCAATATTCAAAAAGGGAATTAAGCGCATATTCTTGAGTCGTTTTATCGAAGAAAAATTAACATGGCCTAGCCTATCATGCCAAGATCAACAGACTTAGCAATATAATCAGAACTAGAAGCATTTCCATTCTTGGTCTCAGAAGCAAGATTAAGTACAAACAAACTTTCATTCAGGTACCACTTCCCAACAAAGATCTCATTATGAGAGATAACAACTTTGTCATCTCCAATAAAAGTTTTCAGCTCGACATTGTTGAAAAGTACACCAGAAACCAAGTTTCTACGAAGGGAAGGCACATACAGCATATTGCTTAAGGACAACAATTTGCCAGAAGTAAATTTGACAAGAATTTTCTCTTTACTGATAACTCTAGTAGTCATAGAGTTTCCCATGTAAATGCATTCACCATCTGTTACGTCTTTAAAGTCCTGCATAAGTTCTTTGTTAGAGCAGAAGTGCCTTGAAGCTCCAGTTTTGTGGACCCATTCAACACTATTTGCCACCAAATTGGCCTCTTCGACTACTGCACAGATGATTTCGATGTCCTTAGCGAGGTTGGCTTGAGTTATAGGTGTGGCAGGGTTCTAGTTCGGTTGTGACTGTCCCTTGCGGTGCGCACACTGGTATGCTTTGTGATCTGGCTTACCGCAAACATAGCACAACCCTTTTAGTTTCTGGATTTTGTTGCTGAATTTGTTCTGCTGCCTAGGAAGGTTCAGCTTCTGATTCTTCTTACCTTTGCCTTTAAACCTATCTCTATGAGTAGACACAGCAGATTCAACTAAGTTAGCTTTAGAAAAATCTAAGGATAGGGAGTCCAACTTATCTTTGAGACGATTAGCCTCTTCAGTTCTCATATGACTGATCAATTCCTATAGGGTGAGTTCTTTTTTCTTATGTTTCAGTTGATTCCGGTAGTCATTCTAGGATGGGGGAATTTTCCGATCAGTACATCAGCCTGCAGAATCTCGCACATCTTCATCTTTTCATTTAGAACTTCAACACATAGATTCTCATAAACATGAACCTACTCCATGATTGGTTTGTCATCAATGATTTGAAATCGCATCCATTCACCAACCACATGTTTCTTTTTTCATGCATCATCAGCTCCATATTTAACCTTTTGTCTCTCCCATATGATCTTTGCAGATTTGAATGTGATAAACAAATCAAATAGGGGTTAGTTATATGATTCAATAGATGCCCCCTGATTGTTTTGTTGTCTTTCTTAAATTTTTTTTCAAGGTAGCCTCATCAGCAATCTTGCTTTTATCTTTGATTGTTCCATCAGGGTAAGCAGCAGAGGTTTCAGATGCATTGTTCTCTTCAGGTAGGTCAGAGAACAACACATAATCTACTTCTAACTGTTCAAAGAAAATTAGAAGCTTTTAGGACCAACGTTTATAGTTAGTTCCATCAAGAGTTCGCGTTTTGAGAGATTTGGGAGAGCTACGTTAATAGAGAGAGCCATTGATTTGTATATGACAGGATAAATCATTTTCAAATTGTAGGAAAAGTAGGTTTAAATCAATGGCAAGGGAATGAGAATAGGAACTATGTCGTGAGAGTACCGCTGCCTTGAAAGAAATTTCGGCTCGACCTCGGTGCAAATCGAAAACAGACATTCGTTCCCCAAGGTTTATACAGCTAGCTTGCTAAACGCGTGAACTCTCGGCTCGAAATTAAGAACACACAAGACTACAATTGCCCAGAATATATAAGAGAATAGCATAATAGTAGAAAGTACAGAAGGAGAGGAGATGCTTGGTGTGAGATGAAGCAGCAGGGGAGCAGGCTATTTATACTGCAGAATGGAGCTGTTGGAGGTGAGAAAAAGAAGGAAACAGCTGTGGTGCAAAATGAATTCCTAGCTAAAAAATAGGGTCACCATTCATGCTACTAAAGACTATGGCCACTAGCTGTTGGTGGAGAAAAAATGAGAGAGAAATCTGCAAGTGAACGTTGGTGGTCACGCAGCCAACGGACGAAAATATATTTTTCTCCAAAAAATTAGCAGATAAGGCCCATAGACCACGGCCACGGCCACGCCGCGCCCAGACCAGACCGGGCAGCCGAGCAACTCACGCGCATGTGTTCGGTGTTCCCCCTCAGCCCAGGACATCAGTAAGAAGCCCAAAGGAATTCAACAAGCCCAAAAAAAGGCTTCTCATCCTCCTATGTGGGACAAGGATTAGGAATAAAAGCAAGCTAGTTTTTGACATTATATATTTACATATGTTTACATAGGCACTATTATTTACATCTTGCATAACAATGCAAGTGTGGACCAATAATAAGCATTTGTATTGCACGTAATCCTTCTACACTTACAAAACAATGCAAGTGTTAGTATATGATAAACATTTGTATTTTACGCAATTCAAAACTAGCAAGATATTTACACTATGTCATTTGGTCACTTGATTATAGTGATAGTGTGGAGAAAAAATAAATTAAGTTATTCCGTGGCACTATCATTTGAAATTAATGAATAGAATGGCAATGGGCAAAAAAAAGCACAATGACATATTAGAAAAAATTTAATAAAAAAGTGACATTACCATTCAACCAATGAACCCCTCAAAAAGGGCAAAAAAAGGGGGTCGATAGTGGGGAAGTCCAATCCATATTAAACGCAGTTGTTTTTTACCTATGTATATCCATCCTTATCCCAAAATAACTGATGCAACGTGATTTGACACAGCTGCAAAGTGAAAGTAAATATAGCCAAATTCATATACTGTAGTGTATAACTAATGCTCGGTTCTCTTTGACTTATTTTATGAGTAATAAGTTTAGATAGGTTCAGTTCAAAATAAATTTAGAATAAGTTTAGGAAATAAGTTCAGAACAAGCTCAGCAAATAAGTTCAGAATAAGCTCAGCAAATTAAGTTCATAAGTTTGTTCTTAATAAGTTCGAAATAAGTTCAAAATAAGTTCAATAAATAAGTTTAGAATAAGTTTAGCAAATAAGCTCCTAATAAATTCAGATAAATTCAACTCAGAATAAGTTCAGACAAAATAAATCGAACAGAACAAGACCTAAGTTGTGACCTGGTCTCCCCTAATAATTCCTTATTTGGCACAACATGATTAGGGGAGTACACGTTGTTTATTACAATTAAGCACTGTTAAGTGCTTATTAAAAATATCTAATTATATTTTCTTCAATTATTCAGCATGATTCAATATGTTTAAGTATGTTTTTAGCATGTTTTAGCTACTTTCAGCATGTTTCCACAATAAGCACCAATAAGTATTTCTCATAAGTTAAAAAGAACCTGCCCGAAACTGAGGCTCATGAGAGTTGTATCCGACTGCCAATAGCAAGCAAACTAGATACCATTACACCACAACGGATTGCGTTAGGAAGTTCACTTATTATGGAACAATAGTAACTTAGCTATATTAACAGATAACCAGAGAAGAAAAAACAAATTGTCAATAGTATTTACCAAAAAAAAAAAAAAGAAAAGAAAACTTGGTGCTCAAATGTGCACGGTTTTTCCAATTAGAAAGCATCTTCTCAACTCAAATGCTTATCTTTTGTAAACAACAATATCCTGTTAGGTTTAGTTGTCTACACGTACTCAACATCAACAAATCAACCCCTATCTATTGTCCCTTTCCATGAAATGAAATTTGGACAAATATCTGATTATCAAAATTCGTTTTTTTTGGTTTGTTTTTTTTCTCCTACTCCTATGCAATATTAAACAAGTCCACTCTTCTTAGAGCTAGCCAAGAGAAGGTACACCCAAGCCTTTAGGGTAAAGGCTATGAACATTAGTCGACCACCTATAGGTGGCAATTTGAGGTCCACAAATTTCCCACGAGGAGAAACTTGTGGGCCCCCAAAATGGAACGGGGATGGGGGCGGTAAACCTTCCAATCTTATACCAATTGATTGCTGCCGTTTTGGTAAATTCATAATAAAAATAGGATGTGATAAATATTGATGTCCATGTAAGCAACTAATAAAAATAGAATGTGATAAATATTGATATCAGTAGTAGATCTAGACATCAAGATTAGGGGTGTCTACCTCTTAATATTCATGCCTCTATATACTAAAAAATAAAGTTTAAATAATATACAAAATACAATAATCTACTATTACAATTGTCGTTTAAGAAATCGATGCATGATAAAGTTATTAGAAAATGTGTCAAATTTAAATATTTCACTATATAACAAACAATTTATGGACCTAACCCCTCAATTTGGTCAATTTGGTTAGCTTTTGGCATATTGCTTTTGAAATTCAACTGAAAAGAGAACTGGGTCTAGGAAGATAACTAGAGGAGAGAGATTTAGAGAGTCATAGAGTGAGAGTGTGGGATGGGAGAGAGGTTCAACTATTAGGCTTGGTGTTTTGGATTACTTCTGGCACATCTTTACAACTATATTTTTTATTGAAGAAAAATTACAATTGTTAGAAATTTGGCCTGCCAATTGCAAAGATATCTTATGTTTGTTTGACCTATTTTAGGGGTGTCCAATTATGATAACTTAAACCCCTTTAAAATAGCAACTTGAAACTTTTTTTGGACTAGCTAGTTATAATGAAGATCCGCCCATGATTGGTGTCCTTATATTTAGACGAAAAAAAGAATATTGATGTCCGTATAAGGAACTACACTTGGTGCTTGTTTAGAAAATAATATCAAGAAAGCATCACTACTAATCACAATGATAGATTTATAACCTCAACCATGTTGGATCAAATTTTACTATTTTATGAATCTATAAAGAGTGCGAAATAGGCCTTTTGCTATTTTATTTATTAATTGTTAAAGTAACGAACACTTAGAATAGTCGTTGGGACAGCGGACTCGCTCAAGTAACTAGATCTCACATACTGAAAAATGTAATAAGACTGAGGGAAATGTAATAAGATAATACACTGAGCAACTGCACTATTTTTCCCCCTCCTGTTTGCGCCGCTAGTTATCGTTCCCCGCTACCTACGGGTTGAGATTGGATCATCCGCACTAGTCATGTAACATGAACACATGAAGCTTGACTCATGCGTGAAGAGTCTTCATGTATGCTGTATAATGAATTGATAGCAAAACACCACATATTGACTAAAATAACACATCACCGAACTAGAAAATGCACTTGTGCACATAACAAACTTTGAACAACTATTGTTATGTGAGAACAATTTTGTTATCATATATGAATATTTGTAGTTTGGGGCATATATTTCCCCATAATATAATATAATTTGCCTAATAATTTTTGTGGCTTTTTTTTTTTTGGGTGCCATCGACAAAATTGCATCATCCCTTGGCAACGACTGCAATGAGAAAGCTACAATCTTCCCGTGGGCAGGTGATTCATCCGACCACAATGTACATAATGTGTCATGGAACACTTCGATACAAAGTGAAGAACTAGCGGGGAGGGCTCAAATCAATGCGACAAGCTAACACTGCCTTCATGACAAAATCAATGTGACGACTGACGAGTGCAATAAGAAAGCTGGACTCTTCCTGTGGTCAGGTGATACATCCCACTGCAGGATACGTCATGTATTTATGTGCCTGGAGCACTTTGACTTGACATAAGAGGGCTCGGGTTCAAATCGATGCGACTAGCTAACCTTACCTTCATGACAACATTGGGTTGGCGGCTTCTACCAGAAAAGGAGAGTTTCTGGTTGAAAGTCATCCGGGCTAAAGATTCCCTATACGTTTAGGGGGCCATCACTGATGGTGCCACTTTTATCCAACGACTAAGACCTGAAGTTGGTACACGCTGTTTTGGAAGCAAAACTGGGCCTCATACAAGCCTTAAACCTGCCAGAGTATACAGTTAAATGATTGTTGGGATGAAAATAGGGGCAGGAAATATGAGCTAATTTTCCGATTTTCTTCCCAAAGTACTAAAACAAATTGCCCCATTAGAACTCATTAATCGAGACAAGGGCTGAAGATCATTTGGTTACGGATGGGTCCCCTCATGGAAGTTTTTCTATTAAATCGGCATTGTCTCTTATCAAAGCTCAAGGACCAGAAGAGAAACCATAACATATGGTTGGCTATCTGGAAGCTCAAAGTGCCCCCACAGGATCAATTTTTGTATTTGGTTGGCTGTTTGCGAAAAGTTTATGGCAAATGCCGCAGGATTCAACACAATTTGGCGACAGATCCAAGCTGCAAAATTTGTCGCCATGGAGCAGAAGATATCAGTCATATTCTTAGAGACTGTCACTTGGCTTGGGCCTCCCTAGGTATGGCCTTCGCTAAAACCTTACATTGGAAGCCCCAAGGTTCTTTTCACTCCCCATCCAAACTTTGGCTAGTTTGCAATCTGGATATGAGTAGGCACACAAAAGGGAGAATGAACGGTTCTATTTGCAGCCACGATTTGGTGGCTATGGAAGCAGTGCACCTTAAAGTGTCTTGAGGACCCTAGCTTTACTCCTCATAAACTAGGTCAATGGGTTAGGGCTAAAGCTGACGAAATTCTAAAGGCCATGAGTGGTGCTGATCCCTAAATCAGACATTCTCCTTGGTTCATGCGCGCTCGGAAGCTCCTCCTGACAAGTGGATAAAGCTAAATTTTTGATGATGCACCCTCAGGGAATTCGAGAGCTGCAGGTGTGGGAAGTATTCTTCGTAATCATTTTGGGGGATGGGTTAAAACGATTTTCATCCAACTTTGGGTCCTGTACATCAGTTAAAGCTGAATTACCGGCTCTGTTAAAAATACTTGGATTTGCCAAGGATGAAGGTATCTCTCAACTGATTGTACAAATGGATTCTCAGCTAATTGTAAAGAAGATTTAGGCGCTAATCCAAGATCCAGATTGGAAGGTCCCCATTTCTCATTGCTAAAATAGAAAATTACTTTAGTGGTATAAAAACATATTTCCTCTAAAATTAGGTGATTCTTATGCATAAAAAAGCACAAATTTAAAAACTTTATCTCCTGCAAGTTCAACTACGACCATCAAGTTACTAAATAAGCTCCCAACTAAGTAACCAGTTTTTGTTATGTTATCTTTTAAAACACCAAAATGTTCTAACTTAAATTTTGTAAGTCTACAAAATATTTCAGAATCTAATTAATAAAATCTCCAAGTCTTACCATTTCAAATCATATGATATCAAGCAAAAATTTGATTTAAAAAAACAGAAAGAAATCACGCCATGATGCCATGATTCTATACAATATTACTTGATTAGAAATGTAAACTCCACTCTCCATTTTTACCATTCCACTGTTGTTATATCTTGAATAATAATGTCTTCATCGATATCCCCTTGTACTCTAAGAGAGTGTTCGCCAACAGCATTTTGGATAGCATTTGGCGTTTTGACTAAGTCAATACACTCATCAGATAATTTTTAATGTTCGGTAACATAGTTTTTTGACTAGCATTTCAAGTAGCGTTCAGTGTTTTAAATAACGTTTCTGAAAAGCTAATAGTATTAACGTTTAACATTCAAAAATAGCGTTTTATATTTTTTGACCAAAAAATAACCTTTCAAAATTTTGTCTTTGAAAATTATCTATATTCTTTTATATCAATTTATATTAATCAGCTAACCGAACAACTAAATTTACCGAACACATTTATTTCAACTGCTCATCTAAACAGATATCCGCTAACAGTTAAATTAGAAACGCTATCCGCTACCTAAACAGCTATCCGCTACCTGAATCACTATCTGCTACTTGAATCGCTAATTTTGTCGAACAGGGTCTAAAGCATAGACACCTTCTCACCCAGAAGGGGGAGGGGGGGGGGGAAGGGAGTCTATGTAACTGAATTTCTCAACCTTCAAACGCTGCAGTATCCCCAATGGTTGGTCGGTTGGTTACTTCTCCCATTCTCCCCCAGTCTCTTCCTCGTCACTAACTTATGCTCTAAATGCTCTATTTTTGAACTACTCAATCTAATAAGAACTCTGAACTCTAGAGTATCTCTCTACCGCCCCAGTGAATTGAGGTACTCCGCAGTTGAGTGAGAGCGAAGGGGGAGGGAGACTATAATTTTACAGTCCATCCATCTAATGATTGATAATTTTTTTTTTTTTTTAGCAACATTTTTTGCCACTGGTGGTAGAATTATTTTACACCAGAGGTAACTTTCTTAACGTGAAATCTGAACTATTAAGTGGATGGATTACAAAATTACAGTTCCCCTCCAACTCAGTCTCAGCGGATCCTCTCCCCTCTTAAGCTCATTGTCTACTCCAAAATTTGCTTTCAACATATTATCCTATAACTATAAACATGATCAGTATGTAAAATCAATATATGATGACAACAGTCATAAGTAGTCAAACTAAGATTATCACTTTGAAACGGAAAGAAGCCAACCACTTTGGCATGAGTACCAAATGACACCAAGAGAAAGAACTGTCCACAAACAACAATTTGCTTCCATTGATGATTAATTAGGCTAAAAACAGAAAGGCAATACAAATAGAATCACATATCTTGACAATAAGACAACTTCAAGTCATTTATACACTGAGCATGGCATATATGTTTCTCAATAAGCGATCATATCAAATTGCAAACAATTCCTGATGATCAGCACGCCCAACTTGGGGCGCACTCCCGGCCTGCTTATTATACAATTCTAAAAACTACCATTCAAACCCCATTCAAAACAGAAACCTAAGTGAAGACAGGCAAGATCAAAAGCAACTAACTCTCAAACTTAGAATGATTTGAAGCTTTTTCTTATGTCGTGAAAAAGAAAAAGGAAAAAATGTAACATACACTGCGGACATATGCATGCATCAATTCTGTGCCTCCCCATTCAAATCTGGGCGTCTCTGCAGCTTGTCATAGGTGATTCTATATATGAAGAAAGCTGTGACTACACCACTGCACAAAGAATTTGCATTCTTATTCAGAAACCAGGGCATTAACAATACTGTAGGTATGTGACTGTATTTTTGATGAGTTGGTATGTGACTGTATTCAGAGACGGTGCATTTGGTATGCATCAAAAGATTCATCGCCTAAACATTAGACTATATGATATTGCCTAATAGTCACTATCACTTTCCTCGTCAGAAAACAAAAATAATAATAATCATTATTACTTTACAACAGAGGACGTTCAAAAGCAAGCATTAAAAGAGTCCGAAAAGAATACACAAGTCCAATACTGGTAAAGCCCAGAAGTAAATAGGCATATTGCAAGACGACTATATCAGGATAGCCGATGGAGAAGAATTAAAAACATCACGTAACACAAAGTCAAGGAGGGTATGGCCCATCGGCTAATAGTTGGCTTTCTGGAAGTAAATAGGCTGGTTGCTGCTGAATGGGGGGCATAAAAGCTATGTCTATTGACGTTATATCCTCCCTCTGCAGTGTTCCCCTCTCCCTCACACTTGTTTTTATCATTGTTCCTCTCCTTTCCTTTTCCTGGCTATATTTTCTCTTTTTTAAAGAAAGAGAGGGGTGTATATAAAGGGGCCAGCATTGGCAATGAGAACACACAACAGGAAACAATTAACAGGGTGACATTATACTAACCTGATGATTGCCTTAACTAGCCCGAAAAATGTCGAACCCTACAACAGAAAGGACAAGCTTAGGAACAAGTGGCCAAGGGATCTAGTACGCAGCAAGCAGAGTATTGTAGCACAAAAATGTAACAAAAAGACAAATCTACCTGAAACAATAGGCGCAAGTCCCTAAGAAATAGAATGCCGGCTATTGCTGCATAACACAGACCATATTGTTAAGAAAAAATTGGAGACTATCCAAGACATAAATGGTATATTGCATGGAAAACAACTGCATAAATATACAAAAAGCAGTAAGTTCAGATAAGATTTTGTTGTCAGTAGAAGGTATATACAAGTATTTTACATAGAGCTGTAATTGGATCAAGCCAGTTGAACAGCTCAACTAGATCAAAGCTTAGTTCTAGGCTTGGATCAGCTTGGTTTTCTTTTTCATTATGTTGGGAGCATAAATAACTAGAATGAACATCAGAATGACCACATTAATGTGGGACAAAATGAGTTCGAGGAAGTTCGCATTTTTGACATCTTCATTTTGGCCTGCATTTTTTAATTTTGAGCATGATTACAACAATTCAACGGTGAATTGTAGCATCATAGTCAGATTTGGAGTTCAGTTTAGATTCGCAAATTTTCTTCTTGTATTCTCCCTCTCTTCTCCCCTTGTTTCTTAAGTTCATAGCCAAATCTAAATCTGACTTTGAAATCAGCGTGGAATTATGAGCTTTGTCAAAAGAGGGGGTGCCCGAGCCAAGCAATTTTCACCCAGGCCAGAGCACAATCCTTATATGCTTAGTCTTAGTGAGCTTCAGGCCAAGCCCGAAACACAGCTACACCCTAACTGTAGGTTACAGTGTTGCATCAAGAATGCCATAACTTCAAGAATATAAACCTTAAAGCACAAAAACAAAATTATGTATACTCAATTTCGACACCAATTTCGACTAACTAATAGCATTAACTACTCACAGCAAGTTAGCAAGCTTCTTCACTTGATAAAAGCATCTATACACCATGAGATTTTTAGGCTATTCCTTTCCCTAACTCTAGACTCAGCATTAGCCAGGTTTTGAGCCCTTCCATCTGAGTTAGCAAGGATGGGAGGTTAGAGAAGCTGACATAACTGTCAAAGTATACCCATGCACTTCAGCAACTGCCTTCCCCCCGGCCCAAAAAAAAAAGAAAAAAGAAAAAAGGCGCCCACCTCCACCGTGGGTTTCCTTGAAGAGAAAATCTCAGGAATGACTTTCCGCTATTAAGGGATAACAATCCCATAGTTCACTACCCACTTTCAGACAGAATCAGAATATGCAAGTAGCCCAAACTTTAGGGTTATCAGAAAGCCAGAGTGCCAGACATCCATGGGAAAACGAACAAACAAAACAATTGATATCTGAATGTCAAACTGTCACTAAAGTTTAAGCATAAATCGAACCTAATGTTAACACTACATTTGCAAGAGGCTAAATTGTGGACTAACGAAAACAATTACCCAAAAGCTTATACATTAAATATTGGACTGTTCTGTATGTAATATAGACATTAAGGTGTGCTCATAAAATACTAACCTGCCTGCCCTTTCAAGGTCATATCAGTGGTCTTTCCTTTCCTCCATGCTCTAAGACTTGATACACTCAAAGCCAAAAGAATACCCCCGAGGATTACACCAAACCTAAGGGCAGAAATGCTTCCAGTTAGCATGAAGTTAACGAAGCCACCAACAGAAAGAAGTGCCCCTGCAAAGGTGATATGGACAAATGAAACATCAAAAAAGGACAGAATAGGATAGATAAGAAATTAAGCCATTTACAAAACATGCAAAGCACTAATGTACATGCATGGAAGTGTTCAAGTTTTACAAATGCTGAGATAAACCTTTGTGTTACAAACTTCCATACTAATATATGCAAGACCTGCTCTGTGCTGAAATCATAGATATTATATTACTCACAGACACATAGTAACTTGCATCTTAAGTTTATCTGATTCAATAACAGTTCATGTGGCATACCATATGGTATTCCAACATAGAAGTCAAGGACTTTGGATACGTCATCCAGCTCATCAGCAGATGCAAAGGTCTCCACCACGTCCTTAACAGGTTCAGGGGAGTTCTCTGCTGCGGCAGTGAGATATTCTCTACCCTCTTCACTCAGCTCTTTTGCCATAACAGTCAAATCTTTTCTCGCCTGTTCAGCTTGAATCTTCAATTGTTCTGCAGCTTCCCTCAGTATTACAGCTGCCTTTTTAGAGTATACTTCATATGCTTCTTGTGACACGCTCTGTAACTTTAAGGCTTGCTCTTTAAAAGCTGCTAGTGTCTGCTCCCAAGCTTCTTGGGATTCTTTACCAGCTTGATGAAGTTCATTCTTCTCCACATCAATTTCTGCTTCAGAGGGCTCCTGAAAGCATTAAGTTAAGTCAATAGGTCCCTTGAGAGCAAATTCATTCAATGAATTCATTGACATAAAGGCAACAAGAGCTTATATGCCACAATTTATCCAAAGACTGTTCAACGATTCACCAACAGATTCATCGGCAAAAGGTGTAAGCAGAGGTATGGGCATGAATCATGGCGGATGTTAATTCCTAAAGAAGCAATCAGAACATATTGATTTTATCATTATTTTATCATGTACCAGGAGAGAGCATACCATATTGTGCAATTCACAGAGGAATCCACAAAGCACTTCATTTACACTCTATGGTCGTGGGGCTCGAGGAAAATGAACTTGGAGGAAAAGTACCAGACAGAATAATGGATGAGGAGCAAAACCGGGCTTGCTTGATCAGAACTTTGAAACAAGCCAGATTCAACACTGTACAGAAGAACTTAACAGCTCAATTTCAGAAACACATTCTTCACCTCGGATTACATTTGTTCATATCTCTTCTTTCAGTTATTGCAGTAAATTAGCATAATCATTCCGAATAGGCTGCTCCAAGAAACACAATGTCTTTTACTCTCTGGCTGAACATGGGATACTTCATACTTTCAATTTAGGGCAAAGCATATACAACATCCCACATAACACATAACACTTTCAATTTAGGTAAGTCATAGCCTACACATATCGCCCTTTAAACAAGAAGAACACATTTCTTAGTGCTTTCTCCATTGTCTCCAACTTATCCCAAAGCCCGGATGCATTTGGCTTGAATATTAGCGTATTTCTCGCAATTATCTCTAAACTGATTTGAGTAACGACACTTTGCTTCTTATAATCTCACCGCTCTGAAACTGAAGCTGATAATACAGACATCGCAAAAATCCAAAACACCCAACAATCAATTCAACAATGGCTAAAAGGTATAGTTCCAAATTAACGATAACTAAAACAGAAGGACATTACAGGGAATCGAGGAACTCACTGATTGTTCGTGCGAAGTGGCGAAAGTAACAATCCGCAAATTCTTCCTTGGACTGTTCTTCACCATGCTGATTCCACAACCAAAGCCCTTCAGCGGCGGCGAAGTCATACGAGCTACCAGAAATGGTCTCCGGTGCCGATGAAACGATTGTGATTGAAGGAAGAAGTGCGACACGGAGGGAGACGAAGAAAACGCCGCCATTAAAGAGGAGGAAGAAGAAGAAGAGGCTCTGTTGTTGAATGGCAAGGTAGGGTTAGGGTTTGCAAGCGAGAAGCACTCCAGAGACATTGATCGACAATTGGAAGAGAGAGAGAGAGTGAGAGAGAGGAGATGGTGATGGACAAGAAAGGAACCTTTGAGTCTGAGAACACCGGTGTACGCAAAGGCAACCGCCTTGCGCGGGCTCGTCCGAACC
The DNA here is from genome assembly GCA_029747015.1 of Carnegiea gigantea. NCBI lineage: Eukaryota > Viridiplantae > Streptophyta > Magnoliopsida > Caryophyllales > Cactaceae > Carnegiea > Carnegiea gigantea. Next base: position 215,723 of record JAKOGI010000882.1, on the reverse strand, counting down.
ACGCGCCGATTGCTACGATTGAGGTGCATGAAAGGGGATCCCACATTCCCACTGGAGTGGAAATTTTGGGCCGTGTCCGATGCAAACTGGGCTATTTTCTCTAATTTAACTATTTCAGGCCCAAATGATTGGGATTGTGGCCCGCCTATTCAAAGTTCTGAGGTTCTGATTACAAGCCTCAAGGGAGCCTGAACCATTATTTCATGCCGTAGCAAACATCGAGCTCGCAATTGTGTCATGTAACGGAGGGGGAGACGGGTGCCTCATCCTCCCCAGGTTTACATGGTGTTGATAAACCCCCTGATCCCCCCGATCAGATGGTTTCTGAGACTTTAATTATTCCAAAGACTATGGTTTCGGAGTCAGCAGCAGTGAAATCTATGGAGGTGGAGTCTGCGGCACCAGCCCCACCTGGATTTCCCAAGGCTTCGTTTAAGGATATTGTCCAGGGTGACCCTCATGGTTTTTCTACGGTGTAATCCATTATCGAGCAGCTATAGGAAGCATTGGAGGAGGAGATTTTGGTGCTAGACACTCATCTAAAAGTTGACTTCTTCTCAGATCAATTACGCCTTTTGCGAGCTCCGTGGAGCAAAACTTTGATGGGTAAGGTTCTTGGAACCACTGTCAGGTATGACGTGCTATCTCAGCGCCTTGCTTTATTAGGGAAACCTCACGGTAAAGATGGACATTATTGATCTAGGTCGCCATATTTTCTTGTTCAAATTTGATCTCCAAACTGATTGTGATCGTATTATGCGTCGTGGCCCTTGTTTCTTTTTGGTCATCATTTGATGCTAACGTTGTGGAACCAAATTTTAGACCATCTCAGAATCCGTTTTCATCGATGCTAGTATGGGTTAGGCTTCCTGAACCTCCTGTTGAATATTTTAATAAGTTAGCATTATTTGACATAGCAAAACTGGTTGGGACCCTCATTAAGGTCGCTTTGGCTACTGATTCAATTAGCTAGACTCGATATGCCCGAGTTTATATTGAAATTTCGCTTTCTAAACCACTCATTTCTCAAGTTTAGGTGGTTAATGGGAAGCAACAGGTTGAGTATGAAAACCTTGATTTGTTGTGTATGAGTTATGGCATCGTTGGTCATTTGCAATCTCAGCGTTCCCTTCATGTTAAAGATAAGGTAGGTAAAGAGCAGGTTGATAATGGTAGATCATCCTCCCACCTACAGAATTGCAGTCCTTTCAATTACACAATGCTAGGGCTCATTAGATACCTCCTGGTCACTGTGTGGATAGCATTGCCGCTAAGCCCAATGAACATGTTCAAGGTAAATGGGTGGTGGTTGCAGCCGAAAAGAAAGTAAATAGGCCCCGACCCCAGCTAGGTCACGCCACTCTTTCCAAAGGCCCAATAAGTGATGTGCCTAAAGTTGATACTAATGTAACTATATTGGGTCCAATAAAATGCCATATTGACCAAGGTAAAGGAGTTTTAGTTTATGAGGACGGAAAGCTGCGAAATGAGCAAAACTGACCCACTTTCTTAAATATGGGGGGAGTAGTCTAGTGCTTATTGCTTGATTTTGTTAACCACAACCTGCATTATCCCGAGGATTTAGCACAAGTGAATGCAACCTTTTTATCTCTGATTCCCAAGAAAGAAAATGTGGGGCATGCTGTTGATTTTAGGCCTATCTGTTTATGTAATACTTCTTATAAATTTTTTTCAAAGCTCATTGTCAATCGCATAAAGCCTTTTTAAATGAATGCATTAGCCCTAGTCGGTCCAATTTTGTGCCAGGACGGAATATTATGGATAATATCATTTTGGTAAAAGAAATAGCTCATTCAATTGCATAGAATCGAAACAAAGTTAGACCTATGGCTATTGAAGTTGACTTCTCGAATACTTATGATAGTTTAGAATGGTCTTTTATTAATGATACTTTAGATTTTTTCGGATTCCCTATTATGAGTTGTATCACATCAGTTACGATGCAAGTCCTATGGAATGGACAACCTGGCCCTAGTTTTCGCCCATCTAGAGGAATTAGACAGGGGGATCCATTATCCCCTTATATCTTTGCATTATGTGTAGAGCGACTCTCTTATCTTATAGAGACTGAGGTCTCATTGAAACATTGGATTCCTGTCAAACTTCGCCAATTCCAGGCATCCCATGTATTCTATGCAGATGATGTGGTGTTGTTTTGGTGCAACTACCCTCGATAATCTTGGCCATATGGTCTCAACTTTGAAAAGGTTTGGGGATGCATCGGGTTTGCATATTAATATTCTTAAGTCTCACCTTATTTTTCCTAAAACTCTTCATCATAAACTTAGGCGCTTCCTTTCTCATTCAGTGCATATTCCAACCTCAACATCCTTTGGCTAATACCTTGGTGTTCCCCTTGTAACTCATAAGCCGAAGCCAGGTGATTATGAAGATTTATTGCATAAAGTTTATGACTCACTTAGCTGGTTGGAAAACACATTTCACTAATTTTGCTAGCCGTGTCACTTTTATTAAATCAGTCCTTACCTCTCTTCCTGTATGTCATATGCAAACCACTCTTCTCGCTCCTAAAATTCTTAGCGGTATTGAGAAAATCATGCGCCGATTTTTATGGAATAAAAAAAGGGGATTCTCGGTATTTAGCACAAGTTAGTTGGAAGACTATTTGTTTGCCAACTCGATATGGGGGATTGGGTATTAGGAATCTGGCACAGTGGAATAAGGCATTTCTTTTAAAGCTCCCATGGGTGTTTTACCAAAAACAAAAGCTTCCTTAGTTGAACTCATTTGTGCAAAGTATTTGTATAATTTGGATCTAGAGCTTGCATAGCCCAAAGCCCATTTTTCCTCTTTCTGGAAAAGCCTTTTAAGTGTCAAGGATCGTTTTATCCAAAACTTGTGCATTCGAATTGGTAATGGCAAAAACACTTCCTTCTGGTATGATAAGTGGTTATCTTCTGGGGCACTTGCTACTGGGATTATAACTGATCCCCTGCTCTTTCCTCTCATGTGCGTGTTAATGACTTTATCTCTACTGGGAAATGGGATATTGGAAAGCTTCACCAATGGGTCCCTTTACATATGATTAATAGTATTCTTCAATGTCCTATCTTAAATGACCCATCACAGAATGACACGACGACTTGGAATAGTGGGTCATATATTCCTTTTTCCATTTCTCAGGCCTACGAGGCTTTAACTCGAATGCCTCTTCAAACAAATTCCATAATCAAGATAATCAGGAGGTTGAAACTCCCTGCCAAAATGAAATTTCATCTTTGGCGCCTTTGCCACCAATCTCTTCCTGTGGCTACTTGCTTAGCCCGTTTCATCCCGACATTACTTACTCATTGTGTCATTTGTGGGAATGATACATAGGATCACATGCATTTATTTAGGGACTGTCCTTTTGCTAGTGAAACATGGTCCAAGTTTCTACCGAAGTCTGAGGCACAGGTATATGAGTGCTTCTTCAGTCTGTAGTGGAAGGATTGGATTAGTTTCAATCTCTCCTTCACTCTTTCACCACTGTGGCCCTTGTAATTTGCGGTTATAATGTGGCATATTTGGTGTTATAGGAATAGATGTGTTTTTGATAAGTTGTGTTTGGTTACCGAGGTGGTTTGGAAGAAAATTGCGTGGGAGCTCACAGATGGTTTTAAGATGCGGGACCATTTTTATAATATAGAGCAGCGTATCATTCGTGGAAGCCCCCACATCCGTCTGCTTTCAAAATCAATATTGAGGCTTATCAAAGTGACGATCGAATGTTTGCCATTCAAGCTGCGGTAATCCAGGATGCTCTGTTTAATTGTTTCTTGGAATTACTCATAAGGTTATTTCCCCATGTATGTTGGAAATTCAATTATGTACTCTACGTGATATTTTACTCCAAGCATGGGATTACAAGATGGCAGTCCTCGAGATTGACTTGTGCACAGAGATTCTTGAAAAGCTTCAGGCAGGACCCTTACATTGCTGTTCATGCTTGCGAAGTCTCATTCCTAAGATTCTGGAGCTGTTTAACAGGACATGGTAAGTTCATCTGAATTACGCGCAGCGTCCAGTGAATCTTGTTTCTACGGTGTTGGCACTACTATGCAAAGGCCAGAGGGATGTTCTTACCATCCATGGGGAGCCGCTAGATTCTCTCTGTAAGACCCTCGAACTTGATCATGATACTTATTTTATTATGCACAACAGCTCGAAGAAAATGCGAATGGGCATGGTGCTGCTGCTACTGATTAGGAGGGCTCCGCTTTGGGCTTGTTTGCAGTCTTACAGGGTCAGACATGTCTGTGTGTCTGCTGGTTGCTATCGGGAATGTTTGGTGTTCAACTACTGCTGTTTTGCTTAGTTGGGTGGATAATTTTAGACTTGCAGGCTACTGTATATTTTTTGGTTCATTAGTCGCCTTGGCTTTGTATGTTGTTGCATGAATTAATATAATTATCCTTTTCTTCCCAAAAAAAGTTGTGTTATGTAGATACTTGATATCAACTAATGTCTTTTCACGTTTATTTAAGAACAGCTTGAACTCCAAGAAAAAGGGAAAAAAAGCAGTGAACACCATGTTTTCAAATAAAATCGCCAAAAGCATATTGACTTTGGGTCAAAAATGGCCTTCTTCGCAGAGGGCGTGCATTTATCTCCATAATTTTGGATTGGACTTGTCATCTTGTGTTAGGGTTTGCTGACCTTGACGTCACACAATAATGCGATAGAAACTTGATGTGAAAAATATAAAGAAAAATAGAATATGACTTCATTGGCCGAAAATAAGGATCTTTTTCTATTACTAACTAGTCTTAATGATCCATGCAATGGATAGATCTAAAGTTAAAGTTATGTTAATGTGTTCTCTCTAAATGATACGTGTCTCATATCCTATTTAATTGAGAAAGCTAGTTTTCTTAACCACGAAATGCATGGGTTTGCTTTATAAATAATAGCTAGAATAGAGGACTAAAAGTGAAAAACCTAAAGCGAATTGTCATAACTCTATTTCACTCACTTTAATAACTTTGCATAAAGACAAATGCCTTGTAGTAAGATACCTTCGCCAACATTAACATATTACATGATCTAAAACCACTAAATTTTTAGTAGTTTCAAGTAATTATTAGTTGTGTAACTTTAAATACGAATAAAGAAGTTTTTGTACATCTAATTTTGTCAACGCAAAAATATATACATATAAAAGTACTTTTACCCCATCCGCTATTTAATTATACTATTTTTTTCAATTTGACACCTAATAATATAATATTAAAATTAAAATAAGATACTTAAAAGTGACTTATAATTGGATTTGAATGACTATTCGTTATATTTGCTTAGATTCCGAGAAGGGAGGGGTAGCATCGAGCAAGCATAGGACACATTTGTTGCAGTTTTAAATACCCAATGGGCCATTTTCTGTAATTTGACTAACTACTGGGACCTTTGACTTGGATCGCAGCCCGCCTTGTAAAAGTATCGGCAATTGATCATAAATGAATGAGGGTGGCTCAACCATGTTCCTAAAAGTTTATGATCATATGATATACTTTACATACCGTATGTAAATACAAATTAATGATTCAAGTTATGACATACTAAGATTGCTAATTAATTCTGATCTGCTGCAAAAAAATTATAATGAAATATGATTTTTGTTTTTTTGCTCACTAGAAACCGTCCTTCATATCTACATTTTCCTAATGCTAAGAGAGGGTGACGTGAGAAAGTAAGGAAATGGAGGGATATCAATTAGTGAATTTTTATGAATTTTAAAATTTAAAATTAAATTAAATTCTAACTGTTTTGAGTATTTTGACGGAATTAATGAGAAGCTTGAATTGAGGGAGGGAAGTATTCTTGGGCTACTATTCATTTTTACACTTATCTTATAAGATGTATATATAATTCTTTTATTATGTGCGATAATGTTGATAAGATTAACTTTTGCTTTTTATTAAAAATCTTACATCACAAGGGCATTGACCACAGTATTAATGAATGAAAGAATAAGTATGTGAAGAGAATTAGTTCAACCTTTATTGATAAGTTTCATAGTAAACCTATCTTATTTTACGCTTTTCCTCAAGCTGTAGACAAACAGAAATAGGGAAAAAAAAAATTGAAGAGCGAAAAACCAAAGGAGGGCAGGAAAACAACACTTTTATCAGAGTCAGGTTTCAATCCTGGGGCCTGTCCGGAAAAAAAAATAAAAAAATTAAAGAGCAAAAAAACAAAGGAGGGCAGGGAAGCAACTCTTTTGTCAGAGCCAAGTTTCGATCCTAGGATCTGTGAGACCTGTGGATTTTTATGAATTTTAAAATTTAAAAAAATTAAATTAATTTCTACCTGTTTTGAGTATTTTGACGGAATTAATGAAAAATTTGGATTGAGGAAGTGGAGCATTCTTAGGCTACTCTTTATTTTTGTATTTGTATTATAAAGATCAGGGTTGGTGGTTAGAAAATAAATTAATAAAGAGGTAAAGCTCTATTTACGGCACTTCTTTGCACGTGCCCAACCTTAGGCTCATACGCATCTCAAGACACAAGCTATGAGAAAGGACAAAGTGAACAGAAATCTTAAATCTTAAAATCAAACGGGAAAACCAAAAGTAAAATCACCTCCAAACGTAGTTGTTTTAAAGGGGCGGTCTTGTTTTGAAATTCACCTTGGATTAAATTTTGATATATTCTGCTGCGATGAAAGGCTGTAATTTTTCCAAATCAGTTTCGTTTGTTAAAGTACTTAAGAACTTATTTCTATGTAATTAATTATTAATTTAAAGTTTTAGTTTAATTGGATACTTATATTGTATTTGAGTTTTTATGATTCATAGATTTTGAGTTCAAATTTTAACAACTCTTATCATATTTGCAAAGTAGTTGAGAAGTATAAGTAATATCTGAACAGTGATTACTAGAGCTGGCAAAAAGTTATCTGACACAAATACCCGAATTTATCTAACTCGAAAAAAATTGAGTACGGTTATGAATTTTTTGTCCGAATTTTGAATTCGGATGCAATAATTTTCATATTTCTGCTGTCTGAACCCAATTTTGATCCAAATTTAGCCTTGTATGGAATGTCCAACCTCAAAAAAATCAGGTATTGGACATCAATTTCTTGTCCGAATTTCGACATTGTCCGATGTGTCCGATCCGAATTCGACCTCAACCCGAATTTTTTCCAGCGCTAGAGAAGACATTCGAATGAGGGGGTATGTAGCCTGTCGATGAATGAGTAGTATATGTATGCAATATTCATCTTATGTCTGCAACTATTAGATATAATAAATCATGTTGTGCAAAGCTAAATACTATCAGCATGCATGTAGTACATTAAATTAATTATTGGACAAGGTGAAATAAGAGCTTATACAAAAATCAAATGTCAAACTTAAAAACATTCATATAAGGGGTGAATATATATTAGAGTACATAATAAATGCTATAGTTGGAATCTCTAATTTAAAATTTTTTGATTCAATTAGTTCCTGTTTTTAATTATCTTATCTGTCACAATAGGTAAATTATTACATATATTTAAAAATATGTGCTTCCAAATTTCATTTACATATAAAATTTTTAGGTGGTGTATTTATTATATATACTATTATTTAATGTGTATTTGCTAATGTGTTTCTTAGAAGCATATGCTTACAGGAGCAGATGATATAAACTTGGTCCCTAGTACCATTGAAGATTAAATGACTTATTTACCACAATTTTTTTTTTTGGGGGGGGGGGGCATTAAGTTAGACTAAACCAAAAACATAACATATATTTCTTCCATCCTATATTTATTATCAAAAACATTCTTTCTTTAGTCCCATATTACTGTCAAAGCTTGTTTTTTCAAAAATTTGCTGTTATTTTTATTGGTTGAAAATTCATTTCAATAATATAAATATATTTAAATTCCTTAAAAATAATTATGAATATGGGATGAAAAGAGTATTTAAAGGTAGAACGACTTTAGCATCAAAATATCATACTTGGAAGGTACTATATCAATAACCTAATGATAGAGCCACCAAGACTAAAATTACAATAAGGAATGATAAAAATATTTTTTTAACTGTTAAAGCCAAATATGAAAATATTGGACCAACCCTAATAATTTCCTTAAATTAACAAGTGTTGCAGAGTTGGTTGAGATTTGAGGGGGGAACTTCCATGCAGCTCCCACAGACAAGGAGTGAAAGGTGTCATAACCTGCTTTGTGGATTGGCGTTAAAGGTGGGGTGTTTTCGTTAATTTCAAGACAACCTTGTCTTTGTTTGTTAGTTGTCGCCACCCCAATAACCCAATAACAAAGCATCACTTTATTTTATTCCATATTTCTTTGGAGAATGCAATTTAGATCATCATATTTCTTTGTTTTCTTTTCAATTTTATAGGCATGACATTTAGCTTTTTTATTCAACATTACCAAAAAGTCACATCTAAATCTAATCACCATTGTCGTTTTACTGTCTGAAAAGACTGGCAGGCCCTGAATTCAATCACATGGAATTGTAATGCATTAAATTCCAATGCTGTAGTAAGTAAGAAAAAGAAGCCCAAACAGTGAAGCCGAATCTGGACAATAAACCAAAAAAAAAAAATCCAAGACTTGAATTTTAAATTCTCGCTAACCGATATCGCTAGTTCCTCTTCTGTCTTGTATGATTCAATATTCAAATTCAGCTAGTTAACTTGCTTTAAAGTTAGGCAAGTCATCTAGATTTACTAGGACCTAAGAATCAAAATAGGCCACCTTGATCTCAATCTAAAAGTTGAATTGATACAACTCATATCAAATCAAAGCTTGTTTCAACCTGTCATTTATTGAATATGGGTGAAAATGAGCAACAATCCCAAATGATTATGGGGTAATAGTTGCAAGACTTAAAAACTAAAATACGAAGGACTTTCCAAGCAATGCCCAATGATCAAATTAAACTTAGGATCCTCGGATTGTTAGAATAGCAGGTGAAGAATATCCAAGAAAATGACATGACCATATGTCATCATATTGCATATCATGATGTTGGTTATTTATTGACAGTTGTTGACCCTAAGGCCAAAATGGACATTTCTCTCTACTAGGGGTTGGCAGGAGTGGACACACATGTAGGCCAATGGTATCCGCACCACCATTAGCCCAAAAAGTTGTCCAAATTTTTATATAAGAACTCTTCAAAATTTTAAACTAGACGCTTGTTAAAGGAAATTCAAAGTGGATACAATTATCAATAAATTTCGGATGTTCTTATGTTAAGACTTCCATTGGACAACTGAAAGCTACTTAACGTGTGAAACCTGTAACATTTAGGGTGTATTTGGTAAGAGGAAAAATTATTTTTTCGAAAAATCATTTTTTATGGAAAATAATTTCCCAAGGAAAATAATTTTTTGCCTACATTTTCTGTTATTTGGTAGAATGAAAAATTATGTTCTCGAAAAATCATTTTCTGCTATTTGCTAGAATGAAAAACTATTTTTCAATACCACAATTCTCGACTGTTTGATACTTATAGACTAAGCTAATGGATAAACAGTCAATTTAGTCATCAAGCAATGCTTACAAAGTTATCAAATAGTGCTTACAAAGTCATAATTCTCAACTGTTTGCTCTCCTTAGCCAAAAAAGGAGTGACAAAAAAGAGAAAAACATCACTTCATTTGTTCTCCTCGAATTTTTCAAGCCAAATTCTTCTCAATTTGTCGCTCTTCGCTAGAAAGCCCTTTGCAAAGTGTTCACGCTGTACGAGATGATCGAAAGCGCTACCCAAAAAGTCCTCTTCAAACCCTTCAGTTTTCATCACTTCTTGATAAAGAAGGTCGACGTTGAGTTTGGATTTAAACATCTTTTGTAGAGCTATAGCGACTTCTGCCATTCGGGTGGAGATATTTTGAAGTTCCAAATCGTCGTCACGGGCTCTCTTTCGACTTGTTCTTGATTCCAATGGGGCACTTGAAGTCAATTGTTTATCATTTTCTTTCACGAACTCATCATCACCATCACCTTTTTCTTCCAGATTCGTAACTCCAAGTGATTTTATATCAACATCATCAAATGACTTGGCACCACTTCCTCGAGCGACATCCTTTCCAACCACGATAGCCATTTCATCATACATATCAATTTTCTTATTAAGATACTCCTCATGAGTTGGATTCACCTATTAAAAGAAACAACACTAATCTGAAAAGAATTGAACTATCCATGAAACTGAAATAATAGAAATAACAACCAACCCCAAAATAATAGAAACCGAAGCAACCCTGAAATAACAGAAACTTGCAGCCCAGTTTTAAGCACAGATAAGACACTGCATGCAGACTCATTGTGGCAGATCACTTATTATGGCAGAAGAACTTGCTTCAGAAGCAACCAGCACACACCACATGAATAGCCTACACAGCTCATGTCAGCTCATGACATAAGCAACTCATCTCATGATGAATTATGCAACCCAATCCAAACAGCATGTATTTCCAAACTCTAAAGACCCATTAAAACAGCATTTGTGTCAAGCTGATGGCAATGACTTTACAAATCAGAAAACAACTTGCAGAGAACAGCATTTGCTCTTTTCTGTGCTGTTGCTGTAGTATTTCTCTTTTGGGCAAATTAGATAAGTGACACGTAAAATCCCCAAGAACTCCACACCAATTTAGACCGACAAAAACCTTAGGGCAACAAACCACATAACCAACACAATCAAAGGAGATAAGAAGTGAAAAATAAACAGTTTACTAAGGCAACAACCAATTTACAAACCACAACCAGATTCAACAGTAGCCACAGTCAGATTCAATAGGAAGAAGACAACAGCAGAGCAATAGCAGAACGTACCTTAACATAGGTGTTGTACACATAAGGAGACATGCGAATCGTCCTCATATTCTCATCCCACCCACAGCCAGATTGGCTTCGAAGTTTTGCTATGATGCCCCAAGCAGTTTTCACGGTTTTTAGATGATTGTCAATGTGATTCCATAGGCATTTAAGATTGAACTTCTTTGATGTTATATCCGCTGCTGCAACAAAAGAACTAGACTTGAAAGTGTTGTTCGGTCGATTCCCCTTTTTAACCTCATCGGTCGAAAACTTGAGTAGTTCCTTCGACATTAGCTTGGACCAACGGAATTGAGTTTTCTTATCCTTGCTAACTTCTTTCATTTTCCCTTTGCCCATGCTGTAATAAGAAAATTGAGTAGAATATGAGGTTTTTAAAAAGTTGTGCAAATAGCAACAAGCCTCATAATTGTCTTTTTCTAAGCAAATAGCAACTGAGCAGAATACAAGCTTTTAAACTGAGCATAAAACAAAAACAACCAATTTTGGTGCATAATACAAAAACTAAGCAGAATACATCCCTGTCTCATGTTCACAGCACCTACACTAATGGTTCTCTATCTTAGGTGAATACAACAGAGCTATGACTGCAACTGGTGCTCAGTAGAATATAAAGGGAAAAAAAAAAGTAGAAGAAACAAACTTGTTCACCGCAGCCTAACAGCAAACTCATAGCAAACTGACTACAAAGCTCTCCGAGCTTCATAATCTTACCACATAGCATTTGCTATAGCATCTTTCTTTGTTTTCCATGCTAGATTTTCTTCTTGCTCTTCTCTTCGTGAGAGTAGTGGTATCTGAATATCAGCTGAGAACTCGCGATCCACCTCTTTGATGATATGGTCATTTGGGTCAATGCCTCTAAGAAAGTTGTGTAACACACAACACACAAGAACAACCTTTACTTGAATATCGAATTCCCAAAATGGCTCCGCATCCAACACATGAAATCGCTTTTTAAGCATCCCGAATGCTCTTTCCACGCCAATTCTCAAGGAAGAATGTCGTAAATTGAACAATTCCTTAGCAATCATAGGTGGAGAGCTCTCATCGAACTCTTTGAGATGATAACGAACTTTCTTATATGGGGGGAGGAAGCCTTTTCGAAGAGCATAACCAGAATCTAGCAGAAAATACTTTCCTATAAAAATTCAAAAGTTTCATTAAGATCCTATGCACTATAATCGAATAAGGGAAAACTCCACGAAACACAACAACTTTCTAAACCATACCTTCTGGAGCACGAAATCCTCTTGATAATGCATCATTTAGAACTCTAGAATCATGTGGTGATCCTTCCCAACCGGCTAACACATATGTGAACTTGAGATCGTCAAAGGATATGGCGGCCAAGACATTTTGGGATAAAGTACATTTTTTATTCCTATACCTATCTTGATCCTCAATTGGAACAGATGCCCTCACATGAGTCCCATCTAAAGCTCCAATGCAATCCTCAAACCATGAATAAAATCTAGAATTGCTCAAGATTTTGGAAGGGGTTGAAGAGCTAGGTGGGTGCACGAAATCAGGATATAATTTTAAGATGGCTCCTAAAACTATGTGAAAATAGTTATGAATGGTCCAAGTAGATCGAAAAAACCTTCCTCCAATCGCCCTAAACCTCACATTGTGACCTATTAAGTAAATAAACATTAGAACTTGCTCTCTTACAGTTATATGCTTCGTGTTTACAAGAAGTGCCCTCCTTTCAAGCATCTCACACAATTCAAAAAAGGACCAGGCCTCATTCAAATCTGATTAAGGTAATGAGTATCCCCACAATGCAAAACACTATTGATATAATTCTCCCGATCGACATCTCTATTGATAAAAGGCTGATGCGGGATTTGAGGAATCCTAGTTTCATTATCGATGTCTCTATTATTATGGTTCCTAAGCAAGGCCGATGTAACTCTTAAAAGGGAAGCGGTAGCACCAATGACCACAGCATCTTCCTCATTTAAATCATTGGCCACCTAGGTAACAGGAAAAAGGGATATATCAAAGATGTAATACAGACGCATGAGTAGGAAATCATAGTATAAACCAATACTTAGCTGATTAAATTAAAGAAGACAAAAATGCCATGCTTGTCAGAAGTTAAAAAGTTTAAATTAATGGTGCTATATAACACAAACACTTTGATAGCAAGTTAGAAAAAACTAGAACTCAAATTACATATTAACCAAATTGGAATGCAAATAGAACATTCTGGCCCTGACATAATTCCTCAACCAAGGCCCTAACAAAACCCTAACATGAGCATCTCAACAGCAAACAGAGCCTTAGGGAAGTGAATAGAACTCAAATTCCACTTTTGTCCCAATGCAAAAAGCATACCCAACATGCAAAGCCCATCAACGACAATGAGCAGAAGAGAGAAAACAAGAAATTTCAACAGGACCGCACTACAAATTTCGAAGACAAAGATAATACCAGGGACAACAAACCCATCAACAATTGAATGTGTATAACATATCTGAAGAAGCAATAACAAACACAAGTAGAACTTTTGAGAGGTACCTAAACAACAATGAGCAGAAGAGAGAAAGAATTCCTCCTTCCGGGTTCCAACAATGGTGATTGTCTGGGTTCCAACAATGGCGATTGAGTGGGTAAAGGCGATTGTCCTTCAATAATGGTGCAAGATAGCGCGGAGATGAATGCTTCAACAATGGAGAAGAGAGATCGAGGAGATTTCGAAGAGAGAGAGAGCGAGACTTCAAACCCTAGGTCATGCTCTAAGATTTCAAAGAAGCTGAGACATCTTCTGGGGAGTGGGTAGCTTCGAAGAGAGAGAAAGAGAGATGGAGTGAGATGAGGAGCTGAATGAGCAGGCAGGAAAATCAATTTACGGCAATTTTCTGGGGAAAATATTTTCTCCCACATGGGGTAAAATCATTTTTTCCAGAAAATGATTTTACCCTTCATTTTTTGCCAAACAGGTTAAAATAGGAAAATCATTTTTTGGGAAAATGATTTTACCCCCTACCAAACACACCCTTACATTTTATTCACAATAAGAAAAAATGGCTACTTAATGTACGAGACCTACAATATTTGTAATGTAACCACAACAAGAAAAAGGGCTTTGATCGGCAAGCATATTCATCACACAAATGCGATAGTTTTTTGTAGTCCTAATATTTGGTGCCACAAAAAAATGCACTACCAATTCCCAGCCCTATCCGATCACCTCTAGGTTGGGCAACAAATTCAAAAAAAGTTGCCTCAGAGATTACATTTGGGCACAAAATTATTTTATCGCTCAGGCATAAATTTAGGCCACAAAAAATTTATTGCCTAACTCTCATGTGGGCTACAAATTTTGTATCATCCATAAGAATGACAATAGAGGGGTAGGGGCCGAGGAGTTCCCTTCCCACTATGGGCGGAGTTATTTTGGCTCAAGGAGTGTCACTTGACACCCTAACTTTTTGAGAAAAAATTTTACATATCCGATATTATGCATATAATTTAATTACCAAATGCCTTGCAACTTCTTGTTTAATTGAGTGGTCTAGTGACTTGTTCTTGCCATTTTGTGCAGTATGTGGTCACATGTTTGAATCTTGACGCCCACAAGTGTCCCTTTTTTTAAAAAAACATTGGTCGCTTAATTTCTTTTCCCCCTAATTTTAAGTTGGAGCCCTAAAGTAAAAGCTAAATTTGAGGTGAATTCTTAATTTTAGTTTGTAATTATGTTCTTTTGCAATTTTTTGTTTGGTTTGCTGATTTATTCAAATTCGTACCCAATAATTGGCGGATTTAGTGATTTACTTTAATGAATTAAGGAATTATATAGTTCTTAGTTGGGGAGTTGGGCAATTTGTTGGTTCTTGCTTGTGGGGGAAAATCGGTTGGTTAATTAATTTTGAATTGTTATATTTTTCATTTCTAAGAGGAACCTAAGAAATTGGTTAGTTAATTAATCTTGAATTATTCTGCTATTGATTTCTAAAAGGGATTAGTTTTCTTTGTTTGTTGATGTGAGAGTTAAGAACTTCGAAATCTAAGTCAAAAGTGGATTGTTTTTCAGCTTAGAAAGGAAAATTTTCACGACAAGATAGCCAAACGATTGGTTGGTTCAAGCCTTGCATCACAAAATTCATCGTTGACTCAAGAAAGTGGCAAAGAAAGTACTCAACCATCATCTAACAGTGAACCATTAGTTAACACTAATCCCGACACCCCTCGTTTAAAACCTGGCTATGCCACTGTTTCTCGTCCGTATCCCCTTTGCCGATACACTGCCCAGTCCTCGATTTGGGGAAGAAAGACCCCTATCTCTATCCCCGTCTGGTCCCTATTCCCTGGTAGACCCCTGTTCCCCATGCATAGATGATGAATCAAGCCTAAATTTATACCAAATTCAAAATCAAAATCTCAAAAAAACCCCAAAATCCTTAAACTTTCCTTTTCTTTTTCACAGTCTATTCAAGTATAAATATGTAATGTCACACCTAAATAAGGCAGATGCGTTACTGCTATGGATGTTTGACTAAGAACGCACACAAGGCTCGTTAAACTTCTTAATTGTAGCTAGCTTATTAGAAGAGAAGTACGAGACTGACACTAGAAAGTGGTTGTTATTTTTGTAAGTGCAACGGAAGCCCTAAGTCAAATTTGGTCAAAGTCGATGGGACAATTCTAAAACATGCATTTTATACAGACTTGAACCATATTCATAACAACGTTACATATTTGCATACAAAATTACATCCCTATTTGTGATTAATAAACATAGACCATTATGTAAGCATGTAATAAGGGTCTACCTTTCTAACTTCACTCTCCAAGAAGGATATTTAATGTCTAGCCTTCTTAGATGCTATTGTGGCCCTCTTTAGCTCGAAAAAAACTAGATAAAGGGTGAAATCATGAGCTCCTCAGTCCTAGTGAGTAATCCTTACCTTCCCCATCATTACACTTTGCACATTATCCAAGTCACACGTAATCATATAATACATATATCACATAGAATTGCCATGTAGTGCATATGGAACAGGGAATGCGATGTAAGAAATGAAGAACATTACAGTGCTCAAAAAATAGAATCGAGTCTTTTACACCTGTCATGCTCTTAAAACTTCACGAAACACACACATAGATATGGTATGGGACGGACAACTAGACTAGCTCAGCCATACCTGTCCTATATTAGGTATAATTTAAGCACTCTCGTTTCCATTTAAGTATTTGAACAAACTTTATTACTAGTTTATTCACTAAACTAATCATAAATATCTCATACCAACCATGGCTTTTAGGCCCTCAGTCAATACTCAATTCCAACAGAAAGTAAAGTCGGCTAAGTTAGACTAATGATTGGCTATAGCCTCAATTCACTCACACAAAAGCATAATCCTGAAAAACATTCACGCACTCATTATAATCACATAATATATTTCTTTATATATACTTATCGACTGCACATATACTAGGAATATGTGGCAATCTCACAAATGTCATAACAGTATTCCAATTCCAAGCTAAAATCCAATTTCATAACAAGTCATATATTCTCATATTAACCAAATCTCCTTAGTTTAAGGGAAATCAACTCATGTCCTACACAAAAAGCGATCACAACACAAGGGTGACAAAGCCTACCCTAGTGGACTAGCGACAACTCATTCATTTGATACTAACTAGGCACACTTGCTCTAGAGGGCGCAAACTGCGTGGAAAACATAAACCATGAAGTCACATTCATATCCTAGTACTTTTAGGTCTAAGCCTTCCTCATTAGCGATTGGTTAAAACCTCTCCCACTAGGCAACTTGAACATAATGATAGTGACTACTATACCATAGGTCCAAAACACAACGTAATAACCTTAGACAAGAAATTAACCTCTTTTCCCATTAACACACAACCTAGGGAGATCATATAGCTTATATAATCACGATATTATTTTTTTCAAAGAAACTTATTTTCACAGCTTAATATCAAAACATAATTAAATTAAGAATTAGTCTAAATCCAAATAGTTTCCATAACTTCTATCACTTTATTTCACAAACTCATTATTCCTAATGCTTAAAAATAGTCCACATATATCCAATTCTCAACTAGTGCACACAAACACCCTATAAACTCACTTAAAAGGATAGTTTCACCAAAAAATTCATATCTTAGAAAGTTACACATCAAAATTCATGAACATGTACATGAAATTGCCATAAATTGTAGAGAATCTATTGTAAAATTTTTAGATTTTTTCTCCAAGCCAATGACTCATAGAAATTCGAATAGTGATTGAAATTTAGTTAAATTCAAAAATTAAATCTATATCCAACCATTAGATTCTCTTGATACAAATAATCAAGCTAGATAACCACCATTTGGTGCATACATGAACAAATTAACGACATGACTATCATTTACAACATCCACATAACCCAAAAATCACAATTAAACATGAAACTTTTAGGTGTGGGTTTCTAGGAAGTGAAATTAAGTTTGTGATCTAGTGAATCCTTAAAAAATCAAATTCATAGCTTCAACCTTCAATTGATTTCTCTAATTCAAGCATAAGCCATCTAATTCATCTTTCCTTAATCAATTTAGGTTTAGAGAAAGAAAGAATTATTCACCTCTATTTGTTACTAAATTCAATAGTTCTCCTCCTCCTCCTCCTCCTCCTCCTCCTCCTCTCTAACTTGCTCTATGTGTGTCGTGATATCGAGGGAAGAAAAGCAAGGCCAGGACCCCCTTCTTGCACTTGCGTGAAACAGCAGCTCCTATTTCATTTTCTTTTTTTTAGTTGAATATTTATCTCCATTCCTCTTTCTTTTTATTAAAGGGTAAGATCGTACTAGTACCAATTAGGCATTTAGGCAACTTCTAGTTATTCCTCATAAATAATAATATTAATATTAACATAAGCACATATATATGTCTAAAATAAATAACCTAAAATATGCACATAAATCACATATTGATGTATAAGTCACAATCAGTAACTAAAAATTTAAATCATTACAAAATACAAACAACAATGTGTAATTATTACAATTTGGGAAACGTTGACCCCAAAATACCCAGATTTGATGGAGTGTATAACCTAGAATATCTTGCACTAGGCAACCCAAGCTTCAATGGCGACAACTTTTGCAGTGGTCATGCAAAAGTAACTGTAAGCCATCGTCTGGTTGGTTCTATTGGGTTGTGGCCCAATTTTACCTTGACGGCCCAACGAATAAGCAACCGCGGCCAAACAAGGCAGTTAAGGTTTTGCGGAGTTCGTGCGGCTACATCAATTAGGGTTTGTGGAATTATCGCTATCCTAACCTTTTATAAAGGGCTTGCCTCTCCCCTTTCAAGAAACCAGCAAGAAATACAGAGTATTCTGTTTCCACTTTCTTAGAGTTGTGAGAGAGAGATTATAAGAGAGGTTGTAATCTTGTGCTAGATCAAATCACACATCATGATTGTGATTGCCCTTATACTCCTCCTTCTCATAGTGGATTGTTTGGGCTCATCGACGTCCGTGGTTTTTTCCCATATTTGGGTTTTCCATATAATTCTTGGATGTTCTTACTTTGTTCTTGTTATCTTTGGTTTACTTCTAATTATCTGTTTCATCTTATCGCTTTCACAAATTAAAGCCGCTTAATTCCCTACTAATTTTCCTAACAAGTGGTATCAGAGCCAATGGTACATTTGGCTAGGTGAAAAGGTGTCACATGGTGGACCCCATGGACAAGCTTGGTGAAGTGACACGCAGGTATTGATTGAGCGGGAACACATGTGCTGCAACATGACTCGATGGCGTCTTGGGTGGTACTATGAGAAAAAGCACCATGGACGAGAACGAAAAAAATACACATGAAATGCATGGTCGGTATTCCTATAACAAAGTGGATAGCATGGAGGCTCGGTGTAGAGCAGTATACAGACTCTATGGAGTAGACTGCAGGTAAAGACTTCTACTCAAGGGGGACCATGATATATAAGTCAAGTGGACTCCTCCTCCTATTGCCAATTGGTTTTAGGACGGAACCTCACTTGACTTATTATCATGGGCCTTAGTTGAAGTGAGCTCCCTCCTTGGATATTCCCAACAGTGGTATCAAAGCATCAGATTTAGGATGTCTTCAATTATGAAGGTTGATATTCAGAAGTTTGATGAAGAGATTAGTTTTAATCTCTGGAAGGTGCAGATGAGAGCAGTTTTCATCCAGCATGGGTTGTGGAAGGTTCTGTAAGAACCTCACAAGAAATCCAAAAAGATGACTGATGAATAATGGGCAGCAAAGCAGAAGAAGAGGCGTGGATCATTAACAGATGGGGAATGGGAGGAACTGGCGTTGAAGGCAGTTTCAGCTATTCAGTTGTGCCTGGTGCCGCATCATATGTCTTATAAGAGGTGCTCGATAGGGCAACTACGGTGGATCTTTGGACTCGGTTGGAGGAACTTTACATGACAAATAGTCTCGCTAACAAGATCCGTTTGAAGGAAAGGATGTACACTTTTCGTATGGCTGAAGGTACTCCTGTTTAAAAGCACTAAAATGATTTTAATTCTATTATTGTTGATTTGGAGAGCCTGGATGTGAAAATTGAGGATGAGGATAAGGCTATTTTACTTGTTGTGTCTTTACCCCCTCCTATAAACACTTTAAGGAGATTATGCTATACAGTAATTATGATACTATATAGTTTGAGGATGTCAAGTATAATTTGCTGTCTAAGGAGAAATTTGACCATGATATCAATACTGATCCGGCTGAGGGATTAGTTATTAGGGGTAGAACAATTGAGAAAAAGGGCAATGGTAATAGGAAAAAGAACTGTTCTAAGTCTAGAAATCCTCATTCAAATAAGACCTGTAATTTCTGTGGTGAATTAGGTCATATTCAGGCTAACTGCTGGAAGTTGAAAAACAAGAAAGGAAAAGAGGAAAAGGAGGATCATGGTAAGAAAATTACTACAATTAATTGTGTTGTAGAGTCAGAGTCTAATAGTGATGTGTTACTTGCTACTATATCTTTGGCCACCACCTTTGGGAAGGGGTCAGGTGATGATTGGGTTTTAAATTCTAGTTGTACTTATCATATGTGTTCTTACAAGGACTGGTTTGCCACTTATGAGCCTGTTGATATTGGGGTTGTGCTTATGGGTAACGATGCTGAGTGCAAGGTTACAGGAATATATACTGTGCATATTAAAACCTATGATGGTGTAATTAGAACCTTGTCTAAGGTTCGTCACATTCCTAATCTGACTCACTGTTTGATCTCCTTGGGTACTCTTGAGACTAATGGTTGTAGAATTTCTATGGAGAATATTGTCTTAAAGGTGATAAAGGGTGCCATGGTATTGATGAAGAGACTGCGGTAGCGAAGCCTCTATATCCTGCAGGGAACTAAAGTTACATGAGCAGCTGTAGTTTGTACAACTCTAGCAGATGTTGATGCTATGAGGTTATGGTATATGAGATTGGGCCATATAAGTGAGAAAGGTATGACCATTTTGAGCAAAAAAGGTTATTCGGGTAGCGCTCGTACGGGTAAACTTGACTTCTGTGACCACTATGTGTTTGGGAAACGGAAAAGGGTAAGTTTCTCTATAGCGAAGCACCGTATGTAAGGGATCCTTAATTACATTCATTTTGATCTGTGGGGTCCTTTGAAGGTTCCTTCTCTTGGAGGTAAGCACTATACATTGACTTTTATTGATGATTTCTCACGCAAAGTTTGGGTTTACTTCTTGAGACAGAAAAATGAGACATTCCCCATATTCAAGAAGTTCAAGGATCTAGTTGAGAACCAGACTGGGAGAAAAATCAAGAAGCTTAGGACTGATAATAGTCTTGAGTTTGTTGAGTTAGAGTTCAATGAGTTCTACGCGGTGAATGGCATAGCTAGGCATAAAATTTTGGTTGGAAAACCATACCAGAATGGAGTTGCAGAATGGATCAATAGGACTCTACTGGAGAAAGCTTGCTATATGCTTTCTAATGTGAGGCTTTAGGATCGCAAAGCTTTCTGGGCTAAGGTTATTTTTACAGCCTGTTATTTGATGAATTGTTTACCACACACCTCCATCGACTTTCAAATTTCAGAAGAAGAATGGTCAGGTAATCCTGTTGATTATTCTTTTTTGAGAATATTTGGATGTCCTATTTATACCCATGTGAATAATGGGAAGTTAGCCCCTAGGGCTACCAAATACATACTTCTTTTTTATACATCTGAGTCTAAAGAATACTGCATATGGTGTCCTGAGTCTAAGAAAGTTATTCAGAGCAGGGATGTAACTTTCAATGAGACTGTTATATTATTTTCTGGAAAGAATCCTGTTGTTTTTTCTATTGGTGCAGGTGATCAGGAGGATGCCAATAAGAGTATGGAGATAGAGGTGGAGACTGTTGCTGCTCAAGGTGGAGCTACTGACCAGCCCAACAAGGAGGTTCAGGTTACTAAACCTGGTATTATCAGTTCTGATTAGTCTCAAGTGGAGGCTGATTATTCTATAACTCGTGATTGTCCTCGCAGGGAGATCAGGAGGCCTGCTCACTATAATGATGATGAGGGACTGATAGCATATGCACTTTTAGTTACAGAGGAGATTCCTGAAGGTGTGGAACCTTCAACTTATTTTGAAGTAATCTTCTGCCGGAGATCACCTAATTGGGTCCTAACTATGCAAGAGGAGATGGAGAGCCTGCATAAGAATCGGACTTGAAAATTTTGTAAGCTACCTAAAGGCTGGAGAGCATTACTTGCCAAATGGATCTACAAGAGAAAGGAGGGTATTCCTGGCATTGAAGATGCAAGGTGGAAAGCACGCCTGGTTGCTCGTGGGTGCAACCAGAAGGAAGGTATTAATTATAATGAGGTATTTTCTCCTGTTGTTAGACATACCTCTATTAGAGTGCTTCTTGCATTTGTTACTTTATTTGATCTGGATTTGAAGCAGCTTGATGTAAAGACTGTATTCCTTCATGGGTAGTTAGAGGAGGAGATCTATATGAAACAACCTGAAGGTTTTGTTGTTCTTGTGAAGGAACAACAAGTTTGTAGATTGAAGAAGTCCTTGTATGGACTTAAGCAGGCTCCTAGGCAGTGGTACAAAAGTTTTGATATCTTTACAATTGGATAAGGTTACACATGCATCCGGTATGACAATTGTGTGTATTTCAGGTAATATTCTGATGGTTGTTTTATTTACTTGCTGTTATATATTGATGATATGCTAATAGTGTCCAAGGATAAGTCTTGATCAGCAAGTTAAAATCTCAACTCATTGAGGAGTTTGAGACGAAGGACCTGGGTGCGGTAAAGAAGATTTTAGGCATGGAAATTCAGAGGGATCGAAAGGCTGATAAGCTGTACTTGTCTCAGGGTCACTATCTCGAGAAAGTACTTAACAAGTTTAATATGGGTAACTGTAAGGCAATTTCTACACCTCTTACTGCACATTTCAGATTGTCTGCTAAGTGTTGTCCACAATCTGAGAAGGACAATAAGAGGATGTCTAATGTCCCTTATTCTAGTGCTGTTGGTAGCTTAATGTTTGCTATAGTGTGCACTAGGCCTGACTTGTCATATGCTATGAGTGTGGTAAGTAGGTATATGCATAATCTTGGAAAGGATTATTGGGAGGTTGTGAAGTGGATCCTTCACTATGTGAAGGGTACCGTTGATAAGTGTTTGATGGAACAAAGCTACTACATATAATGTCACAGGTTTTGTTGATTCTGACTATGCTGGTGATCTTGATAGGAGAAGGTCCATATCTAGGTATATCTTTACTTTGTGTGCAGGTGCTATCTCTTGGAAAGCATCACTTCAGTCTACTGCAACTTTATCTACTACAAAGGCAGAGTCTGTTGCTGCTACTTACGGTGTGAAGAAAGCTACTTGGTTGAGGGGCTTTGTTACCAAGCTCAGAGTTCCACAGGCTACTACTGTAGTGTTTTCTAATAGTTAAAGTGCGATTCACTTGACTAAGAATGACGCCTATCATTCAAAGACCAAGCACATCAGTGTTAAGTATCACTATATCAAAGATACAGTTGCTACAGGAGAGATAGTTGTGAGGAAGGTTCATACTTTAGAGAATCCTGCAGATATGCTTACTAAACCTCTCCGTATAGCTAAGTTTGAGCATTGCTTGGGCTTAATTGGTGTTCATAGCATTTGATTATCCTCCGGGGCTCTGCCCTTCAGGGCATCACCCTTCGGGGTGCTTTGGTGGTATTTGAGAGTTTGTGTTACAAATTGGTCCAAGATGGAGATTGTTGGGTTGTGGCCCAATTTTAGCTCGACAGCCCAACGAATAAGCAACCGCGTCCAAACAAGGCAATTAGGGTTTTACAGAGTTCGTGCGGCTACGGCAATTAGGGTTTGCGGACGCTCATCCTAACCCTTTATAAAG
>JAKOGI010000882.1:0-187500 GCA_029747015.1 Carnegiea gigantea | reverse complement strand
CAATTTAATCCGGCAAAAAATAACCTAGAGGATGTCATCGCCGTATTTCATAATGAAACACAAGGCACAAAAGAGTAATTTATTGAAATAACTAAAAATATAAACCAACGTCAACTATCAAAAATCAAAGGTCAACTCAATCAACTAGAAGTCCAACATCATTTCTTGTAATTAAAAATTTAACTAAAGCTTCCATAGAGCACCGTTCAAATCCCATCCCCATGCAGCACATTGATACCTGAAAACAAAACATTTCAAATTGTGAGACGAAGCTCAACAATGTCAATGCCTGACTGTAAAACACTTAAATTCATTTCAAACATTTAGAAGGGAGAGGAATATATTCAAACAGTTCGAAATAGATTGATTACCATCCAATTCAAGATCTTTAAATTTCAAGTTCATAACCATTATTCAAAACCAGAAACATAGTTCAGTTAATGGCGAGCGACCCCACTAGAGGGTCTCATGGCTACTAGAACCCAAACAACCTCATGAGTTACTAGAACCTGAACAACCTTATAGGTTACCAGAACCCGAACAAAAGCATCTTATAACCTGCGGATGTCCCTTTTCTAGTCAAAACCTCAATTGAGCTTACAAAACACATTTAAACATGAACTGCTTAAGCATAAATATTCAACTACAACACCACAGTACACGTTCAAAAATTCATAAAATCGCACATCTTAGTTCAAGTTTTTACACATAAGATCCCCTTGATGTATAAGCTTCACATAGACAATTCATAAACATTCAAAATACATTTTAAAATAGCAACCAAGGGAAGTTAGGACATAGACATTACCTCAAATCAGTGTAAGAACCTAGCTTGAGCTCGATCCTAGATTGTTGGGCTTAACAATAAAAATAAATTGTTACTACATGGCTAACCAAAGGGAGATCTTACACTCCAAACTAAGATTTCTCAACCCAAGAGCTAAGCAAGCCCCTAAAGTCTCATGACTATCATTAATGACCCTAGATTCTAATTTTTAAGCACTTGAAAGAAACTGTTTCAGAAGCTCATTTGCCAAGTGAAACTAGCATTGAAATATAAACCAATTAGGATATGCAGGTAAGTTTTCTGGCCTAAATTGTAGAAGCCACAACATCACCTAGAAATATGATATTGAGGTTTATAAGCACAAAATAGAAATGCCTTTTTGTCCAATCCAACTTTGGCTTCATGAGCAATCATACCATAACAACTGCCTCAAAAACTAACATCTTTCTGCCCAAATAGTTTCAGGTTAGAATTGCAATCTTGATAGAAAATTCATTTCTCTCTTGTTTTAGGCCCAAAATTGGTGATTCAAAATTTCTCTAAACATACAAAAATACATCTTATCTGCAACGGAAATTCCGACGAAAAAAGAACATTTTTCCGACGGAAAATATACTTTGCGACGGAAAATACGATGCGAAATGTCCCGTTGGAATTCAGTTCGTCGCAGAAAACAGTCCGACGGAGTTTCCAACGGAACACCCCGTTGGACATACCATCGGACACATGGTTCTGGGGCAGGCAATTTTGCAGAGAGGGGGGGAATTTTCGATGGAATTTCCGACGGAATATTCCCTGCCTTTCAAAAAAAAATCTTTTTATAAAATTTTTAGTTTTGAAAAACCAAAAAATAATAAATATATTACGACATGTAATAATTATCACATACAAAGTTTTATATCATCACGACATTCATAAAACATAATTGTTTTAGATCTATATGCAGATCACGTAAACTACACGCAGATCATATGAACTAATCAGAATCAGATAAATTTGTGGGATCATCGTCATTATCATTTTAGGAGTCCTCTTCATCATTAGGGTCCAATTTGATGTGGCTGGAAGAACTTGCACTTTGTCCTTTAAAAAATCTTAAAACTTTTTTCAGCATGCACTCTGTCTTCCCCTGTTTCTTGGCAATTTGATTTATACCCTCTGCTTGCTTGGACCCAGAATAATGTAACTTGAAAACATGTATGGAGTGATCATACACATATCTGGAGGCAAGTTATAAGGTGTAATAACAATTGGCCACATAGAATACGATCTTCCAGATATGGAAAATGATGTGAAACCATCAGCACAAAGATATAACTTTATATTCCGAGGTTTTGCTGCAAAATTTGGATACTTTTGATCGAAATGTTTCCAAGCTAATCCATCCAATGGATGCCGGAGAACACCCGATTTTTGGCGGTGCTCATGATGCCATCTCATGTGGACAACGATACTTTTTGAGGCATACAGTCGTTGCAATTTTGGGATTAAAAGTAGGTAGTGCATTTTAGCACATAAAACATCCTTATGACCTTGTTGGTTGGAGTTCTTTGATAATTGTCTTACATGTCCACAAAATTTACATGTAGACAAACCCTCATCCTGCTTATAATAAAGCATGCAACCATTCGGACAACAATCAATTTCCTGAACATCCATGCCTAAATCCCTCACTTTTCTGAGCTGCTGATGATAATTTTTTGGAATTCCACTTTCAGAAGGGCATATATCTTTTATCAGGCCAATGACTTCGTTGAAACAATGTTGAGACATGTTGTGTCCCAATTTAATACTAAGTAGTCTCACAGATGTTTCAAGTTCGGTTATGTTACTCCCTTCATACAACGGTCTTTGGGCAGATTCAAGCATAGTGTAAAATACCTCAGGATTTGCGTCATGATGGCTATTTATGTTCATTTCATTAACTTGAAAGGCAGTATGAAGCATATTCCCCATATGATTATGATCGTTGTGATCGTAATCAAAATTCATAGAATGTGAACTACTTGCACCCCCTGCTTCCAAATTATCTTCTTCCCCATGACTTGTCCAATACCAATAATTCTTCACAAACCCCTTTCTATACAAATGAGACTTTACAACGTCAGGTGTAAAATATTGCATATTCTTGCACTTCACACATGGACATCTATAAATTCCATTAATTCTATACTCCTCCTGATTTCGTGCAAATTCATCAAACATATTAACTCCCATCAACCACTCATCTTTAAGCCCATGTCCATCAGGATTTCTTCTCCTATACATCCATTGACGATGCAACGGCCCATCCATATGTTGCTAATATGATTGCCTTAATTGTTATGTAAACTACAATTAATTGCAATAAATATCTTTTAGAAATCTATTTAACCAGTTCAATATTTGGAATACAATAATGAACTTTTAAACAAATGTTATCACAATGTTAAAGCACATAAATAATTATATTTAACAAATAAAATAAATCATACAGAAAATTACCTACACGTAAAAAAAGAATATACTTCAAATCATTTACCAAAACGAAACATATTATACATGTTTATCTTTTTACAGCTATTTAATTTATTCAAATCAAGATACATAACAAATGAAATTAAAGATTAAATTATTTACTCTAAATATTATATTCACGAATTAGACATATATATATATATATATATATATATATATATATATATATATATATATATATATATATTACGTATACAATAATGTAATTCACACAACATATATATATGTATTACACAAAATCAATTTAATACAACTGTTAAATATATCATAATAAACCTAATTAAGCATGAAATGCAAATTACATAATTTATTTCACACTTCATTCAAATAAACAAACCCAAAAAAAATAAAAATAAAATACTATTACCCAAAAGATAAAATAAAAATACTTAACAAATCAAAGAAAAAATTAACCACACCTCAAACTAGAATATTCTTCACTTACTTCCCAATAATTAATATACACAACAAATCAAACAAAAAATAAACATACTTAACATACTTAAACTATTCACCAAAATTTCACGTCACTATATTATTTGTGAAAATAAATGTAATGAAGCATCAAACACAAACTAAATTATTTATTTCATACTTCATCCAAATAATTTACTCCACTTATTCAAATAAATATACTTCACAAATAAAATAAAAAATTAACATAATTCACATACATATTTTACAGAAAAAATAAATTAAATAAATGATCCAAATTAAATATGCTTCAAATTTAAATTTTATGAAAGTTAAGAACACACACAAAATTAATATGTATAGTTTTATAATACAACAATTTCAAAATACAAAATACAATAATTCAAAAAATAAACTAAAAATATGTAACTAATCAACCAAATTATACCAAAAATTAAGCATATCCCAAACAAAGAATATTATTCACATACTTACCAAAAATTAATATACACAATAAATCCAACAAAAAATAAATATACTTAACATTCTTAAACCATTTATCAAAATAAAACATATATTATACATGCTTACCTACTCACAACTATTTCAATTATTCAAATCAACATATATTACATATTAAATTAGAGTTACATTATGCATTATAAATTTTATATTAACTAATGACACAAATAAAAAAACTTATATTCATATTTAGTTCACATTGTATATTCTCGGGTTCCTTAAATTAATTTTTACAAAACTTAAAATACAACAATTACTGTAATTAAACATATATGCTCAAAAAATAAATTGAACATAACAATATTATTTATCCAAATAAGCCTAATTACGCATCAACCACAAATTAAACTATTTATTTCACGTTTCATCCAAATAAACAAATCCAAACAAAAATAACAAAATACTATTGACATACTCAGCAAACTTACATTAATATACGCTTAACATACCTAAATATTACAAAAATATAACAACAATTCTTAACATATCAAACAAATCATAAAAAAAATTAAACATATCTCAAGGAACATACAATTCACATACTTACAAAAAAGTAACATATATCCCAAATCAAACAAAAAATAAACTAACCTAAATTATTCACTTTAACAAAACATATTATACATACTTAACATATTTAACATTTTATAATAATTAGATAATTATTTTAAATGTACATATCTAACATGTTTTACTCCACTTATTCTAATAAACATATTTTACAAATTAAATAAAAACTAACATAATTCACATTCATATTCTACGAAAAAAATTAAATTAATTAAACTAGAGAAATATACTTCAAGATTAAAACTAACAAAAATTATCATCACATATCAAATTAATACAATTTTAAAACGCAACAATTCTACTAACCTTTAAATACTGAAAAATCAAACGAATTACTGGCGGCGGCGGCACTGGCAGTGAGGGCGGCGACGCTGGCAGCGGTAAAACTTAGAAAATAAAGTACCATAAAAAATATTAATCACCTTAAATATTGCAATTTTAAACAACAAACTAACTAAAAAACAACTTACCGTTTAATTATAGGCGACGACAAACTTTTTCGGTGACCGGAATCTTCAAAAACCTTACCTTGCTCTCTCTTCCTTCTCCCCCCTCTCTCTTCAAACCTCACTTTCTCTCTCTTTGCATTGCATCTGCTTGGTGAAAACCCCCTCCCCCAAACTTAAAAGGCAGATCTTTGCACGCTTCGAAAAGTCCGCCTAAGAACCAACGGATTTTCTGACGGGGACCGACGGAATCCTACGGAAACCCGTCGGAATTTCCGACGGAACCAGTTCCCGTCGGAAATTCAAATATCCGTCGGGCTGTCTCGGTTTTTCTGTCGGACCTTCTGAAATTCTCCGACGCCCTTCCAACTATTCGCCTTTTCCGTCAGAGTTGAGCATCGTTTTTGTAGTGAACATTCCTACTTGATTTCATGATTTTTAGCCGATTATATAAAACTCGTTTATTCTTCAGAATCGTATGAAGTGTAGGTTCGTTTTCTAGTCTTAACTGAACTCATATTTTATGTATAAAATCATGATAACCACCCAAGAAAAACAACAAAATCTATCTAAAATCATTCCTAACGACCCACACTACCTCTAAAATCCAATAAAACCCCTCCTAAGCCCTTCAGTAGAGCATATGAAGAGAAAATTTTAGGTTTTTACCTTCAAGATAGAAGTCAGTGGCAAGTTGGTTGTGTGTGTGCTTTTATGCGGCTTTAGAGTCTATAAATTTGATTACAAGCATGAGAAAGAGTAATTAGAGCTAAAAGATGAATAAAACTTGCTAAAAATTTTTTATTCAAAAGAACATAATATGAGCAAACCCTAACAACTCACCAAAATAACCCAAGAAGGGAAGACAGGTGATAGCTGGTGTGCAGCAGGGGTGGCGGCTAGTGGCAGTCAACAAAAAGGGTGGCAGTGCGGCGGTAGCACTGAACTAGTGGCTATGGTTGTTGGGGGGGTTGGGAGGAGAAGTGAGAGTACGCCAGAGAAATATGATTTTTTTGGGGAGTTTACATATCATCTAAAAAAATGAATGCATATTTTTTTAAATTTTTTTAGGGCTGCCAAAATGGAAAGAGAGAGATATATGAGTGGAATTATGGTTAATCAAGGATTTAGCGAATTTTTGTGATATTACTTCCAAGATAACAATAAATTCAAATATAAATTTGAAATTTTGTGATGGAATTTAAAAACAATAAAAACCTTAATCTTATTAAATGCAATTAACATTAGCTTTATTAAATGCTTTGAGTTGGGTCAAGAATAAGGAATTTTTGGCTTGATCTGACATTCTAACTGGCCCAACAATAGAATGCTACCTACGAGCTCAAGCGACTAACAATAAAT
The DNA here is from genome assembly GCA_029747015.1 of Carnegiea gigantea. NCBI lineage: Eukaryota > Viridiplantae > Streptophyta > Magnoliopsida > Caryophyllales > Cactaceae > Carnegiea > Carnegiea gigantea. The sequence continues at coordinate 180,882 of JAKOGI010000882.1, read as the reverse complement.
TCTTAAAATCTTGAAAAAAAACCTAAATTATGCTTCAAGAATATAAACATGAATTTTCAGGATTTTACATTTTTACCCCTCTTAAAAGAAGTTTCGTCCTCGAAACTTCACAAACGTCTCAGTCACAAACATTTAAATTTTTGAAATTTTATATCTTATCTCTCTTAAAAGAAGTTTCGTCTCCGAAACTTGCTCCTACCTGGTCCATCAAACGTCTGAGGCTACTTAGACTGTATTTCCTCTTCAGGTTCACATATGGTTGTGGTGTGGTTAGGCCAAAGGACCTTCACAAGCAGAACTACTTTATTGCGAAGCTGCTTCTCTCTGTGGTCTAAGATCTTATATTGCTTCTTGTATGTTAAGTCTTCATGGAACTGCAAAGGGTCTAACTAGATTGCATGAGTTAGGAATGTATTCATGCAGTTGGGACAATTAAAATATGAATTGGACTCTTGAGAGCTTCTTTAATAGTTGTATTCGATATACTACATCTCCCACCCACTCTATGATGGAATAAGGATGCATGTACCTTGGGGTGAGCTTACTTGATTGCCAAATCGCATGATACCCTTGGTGGGTGAGACTTTTAGGAAGACTCGCTGTACAACCTCAAATCCTAGGGGCCTTTACTGCGTAGTTCCTCTGACAGCTTTGAGCTACCTTCATCCTCTCCTGGATTATGTATACCTTATGTGTGGTCACCTGAATTAGTTCAGGTGCAATAATGAGAGCGTTAATGATCTGTTGCCAATATAAGGGAGTTCCACACCTCCTATCATAAGCGCTTTAAATGAAGACTTTTGTATGCTAAAATTATAGCCATTATCATTGAAGATCTCGATTAGTATTAACTGCTCATCCCATGCCATCTTCAAACTAAGGTAGAAGGTCCAAACATTCTCTCTAACATTTAAGTTAATCGTCCTGTCTACCATTTAGTGCAATGGCCAATATATCAGCCTACTTCAGGAAGCCTCTAGGAGTATTTGCTAAAGCGATGACCCATATATTGTTTCAGTAGCTGATATCATCAAGCTGGGTGGCTTACACTATATGATCAGTTTATGTTTTCTAGGTAAACATAAGCAAACAGACCTAAGGCTCAAGTGTAGCAAGCGACACTTAGTTTTAGCTTATGGATGAATTCACAATTGGTAACGCTCTTGGTTGATGGTATCTTCAAGGGTACCCACTTTACTAATTATAAGAGTGTTTAGCCTTAACTCACTACAGAATCACTACTGGTAAGTGGATTGCTTTATCCTACACCCTTATTTCACCACAATGTAATCACTAAGATCTATAATTCACTAATGAGCATATCTCAAGCACCCTTAGTTTGTTATAAAAACCTTAAACTTTAGCCAATTCGTAGATGTATACCTAAAATCATATGCAATATAATAAAGCTTCCTCTCTTGTCCTACTGGTATTCTTTTTTTCTCCCCACTAAATGTTCCTTAAACATTCACAATGGTTGTCTTCCAAGAGTCAAGCTAGCCAATCGAAACTCAATTAAGATGATTATACCTAAAAATATAATTTTATTTGGCAAATGAACTCTAAAAATTGTAGCAAAAAAATGAAATATCTCACTAGGTCACTATAATAGTCATTTCCTCATATCCAAGTTTATCTTCATATTTTCTTATTACTTTTCCTAATTAGTTTCCAATTGTTTCAGTCACGAGTTTCATGTATATGTTTATCACAATAAGGAAACCTAATGGTGTGAAACCCATATATAACCACATAACATGAATTACTCAGAAGTATGCCAATTACATGTACAACCATGAAAGTCGTAAATAGACTCACCTACAAGCTAATATAATGTCGTAGTATGAATGATATAAAAGAACCTAGTTGCACATACAACAATGAAAATTCTCAATAAACTCATCACAGGATATGTCATAACATTATATCTCCCCCCTAAGACCTAGTGTAGTCTCAATCTTTTCACAGAAGGGGATGGTTATGACATTTAGGTTACAATGGATAGCATCGAATTGTGAGGAGATAGCACAAGGAAAATATGAGGGTCAATAAACTATTTTAAAGAAACAAACAAATGATGGGGTTAATGTCAAGCACACATATAACAACACTTGGAAGATAAAATCATGAGTACAAATGGTAATAACTCACAAATTATCAAATGAACATAAGTCCATATGAAATATAAGGTATGGCAACAAATTTAAAGCTCAATACTGGGGTCAACAAATTGATTCAATAAGCATATTCATCCCAAAAATGAGAGAAAGCAAACAATAAGATAAGATCATAGTTGAGAAAAACAAATGAAAGAATTTTAAGAGATAAGACGAGAACAAATGTAGGTATGTTAATGGAATAAACAAGAGAGTTAATGAATTTATAAGATCACAAGTTAAAGTAATAAGCACATGACTAAAAGTAAGAGATCATAAGGTTCCAAAATGGTATAAGACATTCTTGGAAAGACGAAGATATCAACGACAAAATAACAAATGTTATTCGCAGGAGGCAGCTAACTACAATAGGGCTAAAAGAAGTTATTCAACTAAATTAGAAAACAATAGAATAAAAAGGTGCAATATATTAGAGAGTAGTAAGGTACAGGGATTAGTAGGTTAAATGGAATACAACTTCTAGCTAACATGCCACAAAGATCATTCATCCCCCTTTATACTAACTAAAGGTCACTTCTCCCCTAGGGCTGTCTACTTTAACTCCATATCCCTTATATCAATTATATTCCTAAAATCACTTGAATTTAATTGATTTAATTAGTCTTGGTCAACTACTAATTTTTAACAATACTTAAGGTAGAGACATTGCTAAAGTACTTCCAAACTTATGTGAGTGGACCTTTTATCTTTGATGCCTTTAGCCCTTTCATCTCCTACAATTATAAGGTTTTCTTTCCACAGCCGTCTACACAAATTTGTTCACAATGCTCATCAATTTCAAGCCACACATCAAATGGTTCTAGCCACATACAAAACATATAAAATAACGGAGTATAATAAATGCATAATAAGACTAAAGAGACACCATGCAATCTAGCTACCCGTCCCTATACTCACAGTCCATTCAACGCCTATGTCTTTAAGTTTTAAGCTTTACCTTAGGATGTAATATCCTAAGGAAGCCACTAGGTCAAACCTAGAACTCTAATACCACTATATGACACCGAAAAATTCTAATTCATTTTTCTTTTATTCTACTCTTTAGCTTATTTAATCCAGCAAAAAAAAAAAAAAAACATAGCGAACGTAACCTCCATATTTCATAATGCAATACAGGGCAAAATGAGTAATTTATTAAAATAAGCAAAAATATAATCCAAAGTCAATGGTTAAAATTCAAAGGTCAACTCAAAAATTAACTAACGCTTCTATATGACACTGCTCACATCCCATTCCCATGAAGCACATTGGTCCCTGAAAACAAGATATTTTGAACAGTGAGATAGAATTCAATAATGCCTACTACTAAAACACTTACTTAAATTCATTTCAAACATTTAGAGAGGAGAGAGAAATATTCAAATAGTTAAAAAATAAGATTAATTCCCATCCAATTCAAGTTCTTTAAACTTCAAATTATTAACCATTATTCAAAACCAGAGACATAGTTCAATTAAGGACGAGTGAGCCCACTAGAGGGTCTCATGGGTTCGTTTATCTCCTAGCAACCTTGATCTCAGTAGTCACCCTCCCACCAACTCGCCTGAATTTTTCACTTTAAGATTTAGTACTTTATGAATAGGTCCGTTTGTCTCCCAGTAAGCCTTAGTTGACTTTGCAAAACCACTTTTAAACATAAACTGTTTAACTGTAAATATTTAATTACAACACCATAGTACATGTTTAGAAATTCACAAAATCACATATTATAGTTCAAGTTTTTACATATAAGTCGCTTTGGCATACAAGGTTACACAAACAATTCATAAACAACACAAACACATTTTAAAAGTGTAACCAATGAGAGTTAGGGTATAGATATTACCTCAAAGAAGCGTAAGAACCTAACTTGACCTCGATCCTAAATTGTTAGGCCTAATGATAAAAATAAGTGGTTACAACATGGCCAACCTAAGGGGGATCTTACAATCCAAGCTAAGATTTCTCAACCTATAAGCCAAGCTAGTCCCAAAAGTCTCATGACTATCATTAATGGCCCTAGATACTAATTTTTAAGCATTTAAAAAACTTTTCAAAAGCTCAATTACTAACTAAAGCTACTATTAAAGTATAAACCAATTAGGGTATGCAGGTTAGTTTTCTAATCTAATTTGTAAAGGCCGCAACTTCACCTGAAAATTTTATATTAAGGTGTATAAGCACAATCTAGAAATTCCTTTTTATCTAGCTTAATGTTTGTTTTATAGGCAGTCACAACCAATGACAACAACTACCTCAAAACTCACATCTTTTTACCTAATCAGTTTTAAGTTAGAATTATGCAGTCTTGGGATAAAATTCATTTCTCACTCATTTAAGCCCAAAATTGACAATTCAAAATTTCTATAAAAATAGATTCATAAACCTACATCTCTAAAAGTTTTCATTGATTTTTGGTTGATTACATAAGCCTAGTTTATTCTTCAAAGTCATGTGAAGTGCAGGCCTGTTTTCTAATCTTGATTAAACTCATATTTCATGTATGAAATCATGATAACCATCCAAGAAAAACCATAAAATTGATCTCAAATCATTCCTAACCACCTATACTACTTCTAAAATCCAATAAAATCCTAGCCAAGCCCTTCAAGATAGAGTTTGGAGAGAAAATTTTAGGTTTTTACTTTAAAGATAGAAGTGAGAATCAAGCTGGTTGTATGTATGCTTTAAGTGACTCCAAAGTCTGAAAATTTGACTATAAACACAAGAAGATGTAATTAATGGTTAGAAGATGAATCTAGCTTGCTGAAATTGTTTTAATTTAAAAGAGCATAATATGAGCAGATCCTAACATATCACCAAAGAAAACCCAAGAAGGGAGGAAGGGGTGGCGGCAAAGGTAGTGGCCGGTAACACCGAGTGGTGGTTGGGGCTGTGGAAAGAGAGAGTAGGGAAGGGGAAGTGAGAGTAAGGGAGAGAAACGTGATCTGGGGGGGTTGCATGTCACATACAAAAAAAATGCAGATTGTTTTCCTTTTTTTTGGCTGGTAAAATGAAAAAGGAGAGATTTATAAGTGGAATCATAGCTAGTTAAGGATTTAGAGAATTTTGGTGATATTACTTCCAACATAACAATAAATTTAAATTTAAATTTGATAGTTTCGATGGGAATTTGAAAACAATAAAAATCTTAATTTTATTAAATAAAATTAATATTACCTTTGTTAAATGCTTTGAGATGGTCAAAAATAAGAATTTTGGGCTTGGTCTGACATTCTAACTTGCACAAAAGCCCAACTCTAGAATGCTATCTACGAGCTCAAACAACTAACGATAGATTTTCGAAATTTAAAAAATCCTTAATTATGCTTTGAGAATTACACATATAAATTTTTGGGGTTTTACATTCTAACCATTTAAAGGAAGTTTTGTTATCAAAACTTCATAAACAATTTAGTTATGAACATCTAAGTTTCAGAGGTTCTATTCTTGCTGAGGGCAATGCAAGTGTTAGCAAAGTTGACTTGTTGACTTGAAGTGCCTCATACTAGTTAAGAATCTCTTGATAGTTTTATCCTATGTAATTTCTATACCATAAAAAATAATTCTACCATCAGCAAACAATAAATGAGAAACAATAGGAGTTAAGAAATATATTCGATGCCAAATGAGGCCGCCTTCCTGAACATACATTTTGAGCTAACCCGTGAGCCCTTCATGGCATAAAAGAAATAGCAATGGAGAGAACGAGTCTCCCTATCTAATACCAAAGAAAAGGAAGCCGACTTAACATCATTATCAATTCAACCCACTGACTCTGAAAACCCATATGGAGCATAATATTAGAAAGGAAAGGACGTTCAACCCTATCAAACACCTTTGCTATATCCAGTTTTGAAGTCATACCACCATTAGTGCTAGAATCACCATGCAAGGCATGGAATACCTCAAAGGCAATAAGAATGTCGTCTGTGATGAACTTACCTTGAGTGAAGGCTCTCTGTGTATTTGATATAATACTAGGAAGGACGGGCTTCAAATGGTTACAAATCACTTTGGTAACTAATTTGTAAATGACATTGCCGAGGCTTATTGCACGGAAATCAAAATATATAATCAAGGCATGGCCTTTTAGGGATAAGAACAACAAAGTGTGGTTTAAATTAGCGGGTAATAACATGCTCTTTTACTATAGAAAGTACATTTTCCAAGACATCATTACCAACAACATCCCAAAATTTCTGAAAAAGAAGGGTTTAACCCATCTAGACTCCGGGCTTATGAGGATGATATGATTTAGAGTAGTTCCATCTCAAATCTAGAGTAAGGCTTGCAGAGAGCCTTGTTAATCTTATTAGTAACACATATGGTAACATAGTTGATAACATGCTCTAACTCCATAGGTTGAGACAATGAAAAAAAAAATCAGAAAAGTATTTAACAATAATACCTTTCACACTATACTCATCTGTATGCTTGACTCCTTGGTCGTCAGTAAGATGATTAATGTAATTGCAAGCCCACTTTGTGCTAGCTTGAATGGAAAACTAGTCTGTATTAGAATCTCCATGTTTAAGGTAATCAGTTCCTGCACGTTGCCTTCAGAGAATTTCTTATATCTTACGCCATTTTCGGATCTACGACAGATGCTCACACCATGTAATAGTATCATGTTAGATCTTAAGTTGCTGTTCAAGCTAATTAATCTCCGTGCCCATGTTTCCAAATGTTTCACAATTATACCTATTAATCTCAGTAGTACACACTTCCAGCATTCCAAGCAAATTACCAACAACATCATTATCTGAGTAGAAGACCAGGTAAGAGATAATATGCTTGGATAATGGCTTAGCGATCCATATTTTCACAAATTAGAAATGCTTCTTTTAATTAGCATTATTGACATCTGTAGGGTTACATTTAAGAAGAATAGACAAGTGGTTTAAAAGATCGAAGTCTGCACCTAAGATATGAGTATTAGAGACCATAATAGACTAATCTGTGTAGGATAGGATTTGCAAGTCTATCTTCAACAACCACTTCGTTTCCTCGATAGTTGCACCACGTGAAATCATATCTAGATGTTCAACCATAAATTATGATATTTTATACCTTTTTACTAACTAATATTTGTTCGAAATAAATTATTGGATTAGGATTTTAATATATATTTTGTATATTTTGTAGGAATTTGAAAATTAAAAGAAAATTGCTAAATTGCTTACTCAAAGGAAAAAAATTGATTGGATCAGTTTTGCAAATAAGAGAAGTAAGAAGGATCAGAGCCGTTCCCAGTGGCCCAAGCTCACGAAGCCCAGCTAACTGCGAGCCCGGTTCGCCCTCTCTCCTTTTCCCATCTCTCCCTGTCAGCCATGGTCCTGTCACTTTCTTTTTCTTTCCCTAGCCTAGTTCGCCACCTTCCTTTAGCCCTTAGCTCTCTTCGGGCCTAGTTTCCAGCCTTGCATGGCCCAATCCTCCCCAGTTAACCCGACTTCAGATTCGCTTCCCTTCTTTCTTCTTTAGGTGGGCTGGCCCAAATCTTCTCTCCTCCCTCGACTCGGCCTGCTTTCTTCTCACTTAATTGCCACCTGCTCCTCACATGAGCCCAGCCTTTTTCTTCCCCCCTTTTTTCTTCTTTCTTTCTTCCTCAGCCTTCAGCCTCAACCTAGAAAACCCGAGCATTGTGCTGCATCATTTTCCCCACTCTCCCACCTTATCAGCCGCTTCACTATCTATCTGTTCACCATTTATTCCTTCGTTGTCAACATCATTAAGGATTCATTGGTTAAAAGAAAATTAATTGAAGCAATTATCGGGGCTCGATTTTTGGGGTTTTCAAATGGGGTCCAAAGGTGAAGGCATAGAAAGAGCAGAGCTTAGAGTTTAATTTTTTTTTTCGAGTTTTTCTCTAATTTTCCCTTTCATTTTTAGATCTAGCCTCGGTTTCACAAACTAGTGTAATCAAATTCGATTCAATAAAATTCAAGTGCGATTTTGATTTTAGACTTGAAATTCCATTATTTCAAGTCAGATTTCTCTGGGTTTTGTTCCTTTTCTAAACTTGGCTTTGGATTATGCTCTAGACTTTTTGGCAAATAGTCCTGGTTCAAGTGGCTTCAATCCTTCCCTATTCCTCTGAAATCATAATTTGCTTGATGGACTGAAGTATGAGCTTTGAATAATATTGATTAAGTTCATGGTTTCCTATTACTGTGATTGAGTTTAGATTGTGCTAATTTTGCTGTTTAGTTGGCATTGTTTTTCTATCAATGACATAATAACTCTAATTAGAGGATTGTTAGGGAATATTACTTGTTTGAAAATTGATTTGATTTTATCAGTTTAATCCTTTGTCTAGATTAGAACTTTTGCGAACTAATTTCGTAATTTATACCCGAGGACAATACCTACTAGTGCTTCGATGAATAACTGAGCACTTGTGGATTTCATAATAAGTTTTTGGCGCCGTTGTCGGGGATGAGTTTGTGAAATTTAGTTGAGTCGAGTCATTGTTGAGCTGTTTGTGAGTTATTTTCATTTCTTTCATTTCGCATTTTTTATTTTTGATTTTGTGCGTGTTAGTTTATTTTAGTTTTGATTATTTTTGATTTTTGATTTGAGTTAGTGTTTTAAAGTTGTTTTTATTTTGGGTCAATCTAGTCCTGCTGTTTAGTATGATTTTGCTGCTAAAATTAAAACTAACTAACTGATTCAGTTTTGTGTAGGAACAGAAAAACACAAACGTTCTGGTGTAGGTTTTATAGGAATTTTAGATTATGTTTAAATTTTTTGGGGTAGTTCTAGTGTGAATATTTCTATGCTGATATTTTTAGTGGATTGTACATGATTTTTAGAATCTAAGTGAATGTTTGTGTGATTTTTAGGACTGCCTGATATTTTCTGTGTTTTTTGGAAATAGTTTTTTGTTTGGAATTTTCTGTACTGATCAGGGATAGAAAAAATTGAAATAAAAATATTTTAGTGTTCCTTGTGATTTTGTGGAATTTTCTATATACAGGTTTCAAATTTTAGGAGTTTTATTTTCTATTTTAATTTTATTCTTAAATTTTTTGTGTCTAGGATCAGTTTCCTCTCTATTTTTGTTTTTCTTTGTGAAAGAAAAAAACCATAAAAAATAAAAAAAATCAGTCAAATCCAAAATCCAAAAAATTGGAAAAGAAAGGGACCAAAAAGATAACACTTTGTAAGGGTGTGGGATTTACATGACTAGTTGGGTTAGAGATCCCAAAAGCAAAAGATTTCATAAGCGTGAGCACGACTCTAAATTGGAACCTGAACCTGAACCCAAGCCTGAATAGAATTGCAAGAAATGGCACAAGAAAGATCTTTGAGTGATATTTTCTATCCTCCCAGAACTGCTTTGCCATCTTGTTTTACTTTACCTAACTTAGGACCAAATGTGACTTTCGAGTTGAGACGTCACCATACTCAAATGTTCCCCAAATTCAAATGTTTAGAGGATACTTATTTGTTTTTGAGGGAATTCGAAGAAGTACGTTCTATGATGCATTTTCTTAATATCCCTATTGATGTTATGCAAATGAAATTAATTCCTTTTGCTTTGAAAGATTCTGCTAAACGATGGATGTATGGCCTAGCTGCTAATTCTGTTACTTCTTGGAATGATTTGGTTAGATTATTCTTAAGAAAATATTTTCCTAATGCCAAGATTGTTAAGCTAGGGAATGAAATCATTCAATTTGTATAACTAGGTAGGGAATCATTTTAGAAATACTTCGATAGGCTTAAAAATTTGTTGGCCTAGTGTCTCTATCATAGTTTAGACTAAGCATGTTTGTTCCAAATTGTTTATGAAGGACATGACTAACATATCAGAACCATGTTAGAGCCCATGTGTTAGGATGACTTTCTTTCCAAGAGTGTCCTTGCGGCTTGGGAATTCCTAGAGGACTTAGCTGAGAAGACCATGCAGTGGGAAACCACTAGAGATGATAGTCTAAGTTCTATGTTTGCTAGGGGTGGTTGCATTCTATCTCTGATGTGAGTCACTTAGAGTCTAAGATTGCTGTGTTAGAGAATATGTTGAAGGGGTTATTTCCTCAGATTTTCCAAATATCTCAGACTTCTATAGTGTCATGTTCTCACTATCAGGCCTTAGATGATTCATTGAGTACTTGTCCTTATTTTGCTCACTAGTTATCAACTGGACAAGAGCAAGTGAGTATGGTCGTTTAGATATTTTTTCCCTTACTACAATCTAGGGTTGAGAAATCACCCTAATTTTTCTTGAAATAGTAGACCAGATGCTATGGTCCCTAATTCCCAACCTAGAGTGTTTCCTGAAAACAACCGCTAACCCATCTCCCATCCCTTAAATTCTTTTCAAAGACTAGCTTTTCTAGATGTGCCTAATACACCTAGACCTCCATCTCCTGTAACTCAAATGCAATCTCCTCCTGGTTACACTGATATTGATAAAATTACGAGGAAAACTAATAACAACTTAGAGATAATGATTAATGCTAATGTGAAAAGAATGATGAGCTGAATAGTTTTTCTAGTTAGCATCATCTTCTATAGAGCTAGGTACTTCTTTGAGTCAGCCTAAGGTGAACCGTAAGGGTTACACCTCTTCTTCTTCTGGTGTTAACCCTAGTGAACAAGTGAAAAAAGTGAATGCAGTTATATCTTTTTGATCTAATCGAGGGATTGATAATCAAGTGAGAAATCCTACTGAACCTAGTATGCATCCTCACCATTTCTTCCAAAATTCTTCTCTCTCTCCTTCTCCAGAAACTAATTCACCTAGTACGTCAGAGGATGCTATTGATGGTGTCCTCAGTGATTCTAATAATCCTCTACCTTCTAGTCATCCTCTGATAAAGAGGAGCCTGAGAAGAAAGATTCTTTTGATTCAGCTAATCCTTCACCTCTTAAAGATTCTTCTTCTCCTTCTTCTGCTAAGAAAGTCCATAAGTCTTTATTGTCTTTTTCCCATAAGCTGAAAAAGAAAGACCATGACCATGTCAAAATCAACATTCACTTACTCAATGCTATTCAACAAATGCCTCTATATGCTAGCTTTCTAAAGGATAAGCATACCACCAAAAGACCTACTAGCGTCCCTAAGAAGGTTTTCTTGGCCTATGGCACTACTTTTATCATTTCTTATTAGATTCTAGTGAAGTATGAGGACCCCGATTGCCCTCTATTTCTATAGTTAGGGAGACCAGCTTATTCACATAGCTTTGCTTGATTTAGGGACGAGTGTCAATTTGATACATTTTACTAAGTATAAGAGGCTAAGATTAGGTGAGCTGAAACCTACCAAGATGGTCATCTAATTAGCTCATAGGTTGACTAGGTTTCCAGGGGTACAGTTGAGGATGTGTTGATTAGAGTTGGTGAATTCATTTATCCTGTGGACTTTATTGTGATTGAGACTGAGAATGTATCTTATGTAGCTAGTCAAATTCCTGTGATTCTAAGGTATTTTTTTCTTGGCCACTGCCAATACCCTCATTAATTGCAGGAATGACATACTGAAACTATCTTTGGCAACATGACTTTAGAGTTGAACATCTTTAACTTTTAAAGACAGTGATGATATGATTCTTTATGGATGATGAACCTAAATATGATGTGTTCGAGTTTGATGACTTGGGCTCTGCTGTTGACTGTTTGCTTGCTACTGTCTCTAAATCTACTTCTGAGTTTGTGTCCCCTCCTGCTCTTGAATTGAAACCTCTTCCTAACTCTCTTAAGTATTCATTCCTAGAACTCCATGAATCATTACCTGCCATTATTGCTTTTGACCTAGACCGAGACCAAGAGGATAAGTTGATTGCCTTACTTAGAGAGAACAAGAAAGCTATAGGTTTTATTGTACTTTACGGGATATCAAGGGTATTAGTCCCTTCATCGTGTAACATAGAATCCACTTGAGGACAATACTAAGCCCTACTAAGGCCGCCAAAAGCATTTGAACCCAATGCAGGAAGTAGTTAGGAAGAAAGTGCTGAAGTGGTTAGACCATGGGACTATTTATCCTATTTCTGATAGTGAGTGGGTCAGTCCTATTCAAGTTGTTCCTAAGAAGACCGGTATTACCATGATTAGGAATGACAAGAATGAGTAAGTTTTAACTCACGTTCAATCTGGGTGATGTGTTTGTATAGACTATTGAAACTTAAATGCTGCCACTAGAAAGACCATTTCTCCCTTTCCGTTGTTGACCAAATGTTATAGAGGTTGGATGGACATTCTTTCTATTGCTTTTTAGATGGATATTCTGGCTATACTCAGATCTCTATTACTCTTGAGGATCAGGAGAAGACTACTTTCACCTGTCCATTTGGGGCATATGTTTTTAGAAGGATTTCGTTTGGACTGTGTAATGTCCCTGCTACCTTTTAGAGGTGCATGATTTCCATTTTGTCAGATCTAGTTGAGCAATATATGAAAATTTTTATGGATGAATTTTCTGTGTTTGGGTCTTCCTTTAATGATTGTCTATCTAATCAGAGAAAAGTGTTGGAAAGGTGTAGGGAGAAAAACTTAACTTCGAATTGGAAAAAATGTTACTTTATTGTTGAAAAGGAGATAGTCTTAGGCCATATTATTTCTAGAGATGGGATTAAGGTAGATAAGGCTAAGACTGGTTTGATTGTTAATCTTCTCCCTCTCACTTATGTGAAAGAGGTGAGGTCTTTTCTTGGACATGCTGACTTCTATCATCGTTTCATTAAGGACTTTAGTAAGATAGAGAAGCCCTTGACCTACTATGCTAGTCACACTCTGAATGATACCCAACTGAATTATACTGTTACTCAAAAAGAATTCATGGATGTGATCTTTGGCATTGAGAAGTTTAGACCTTACTTGATTGGGTCTCATATGATTGTCTATACTGATCACTCTGTTCTTAAGCATCTTCTTTCTAGGCAGGATGCTAAGCCTAGACTTGTGAGATAGATCTTGCTATTGCAAGAGTTTGATTGTGATATTAGGGACAAGAAAAGTTCTAAGAACCTTGTAGCTAACTATTTGTCGAGGATTCTCTGTGATGGAGAGAGTGAGTCAAGTATTTCTAAATGCTTCCCCGATGTGTAATTATATGCAGTCCACCTTAATCCTTTGTATGCTAACATTGTGAACTACCTAGTTTCTGGTAGGATCCTTGAGCCTTGGACTAAGAATAATAGAGATAGGTTCTCCCACCTCGTGAAATCCTTTGTTTGGGATGACCCTTATTTGTTTAAGCATTGTTCTGTCCAAGTCTTTAGGAGGTGTATTCCTGAAATGAGGTAAGAAGTGTCCTTTCCTTTGTCATGACCAAGCATGTAAGGGGCACTTCAGTGGGAGAAAACTTGTGGCCAAAATTCTTTAATGTGGTTTCTATTGGCCCACTTTATTTAGGAATGCTTTTGAATACTATAAGAGTTACCTTAGGAGCCAAAAGTTGGGTAGAATAAGTAGGAGAGATATGATGCCACTTAATCCTATCATTGTGGTAGAAATTTTTAATGTATGGGGTATAGACTTCATGGGACCATTTCCATTATCTTTTGGGAATGAGCACATATTATTAACTATGGACTATGTTTCTAAATAAGTTGAAGCCATCCCTACTAGGACTAATGATGCTAAGGTGGTTGTGAAGTTCCTTTGGGAGGACATCTTTACTAGATTTGGCATGCCCCGAGTTGTCATTAGTGATCAAGGTACCCACTTTGATAATAGGTCTTTTGATACCTTATTGAAGAGATACTCTATATTCCATAGACTTACTACATCCTATCATCCCCAAACTAGTAGTTAGGTTAAAGTATCCAATCGGTTAATTAAGCAGATTCTAGAGAAGACTATAAGCAAGAATAGGAAAGATTGGACTGACAAGCTTGTAGATGCTCTTTGGGCTTATAAGATGGCTTTCAAAACTCCCTAAGGCACATCACTTTATAGGGTTGCTTATGGCAAGCCTTGTCATCTCCCAGTTGAGATAGAGAGCTTGGTGGGCTATTAAGATGCTAAATTATGACTTGACTGAGGCCGATGAGGAGAGATGACTGCAACTGAGTGAGCTTGAAGAGATAAGAGCTGAGGCTTATAAGAGTGCTTGATCTTACAAAGAGAGGACTAAGTTGTTTCATGACAAACAAATTCATAGGAGAGAGTTTGCCCTATGAATGAAAGTACTCTTATATAATTCTAAGCTCTATTTCTTTCCAGGGAAATTGAGGTCTCAATGGATGGGTTCCTATATTGTTTCACATGTTTTTTCTATGGTGTAGTTAAAATTCAGAATCCTGGCAGTGGTGCCAAATTCAAGGTGACTGGTCAATGGTTAAAACAATTATCTGAAGCTTCTGAGTAAAGAAGAAGTAAAGTGTCTAATACTCTGTGAACCGAGTTCTGAAGAGTGATATATTGCTGAGATAGCTTGCGTGTGCTTAGCTTCCGACCTAGTCTGACTGAAATTTCTTTCCTTCCTTTCTCTTTTTCTCATTTTTCTTTTCTTTTAATATAGTTGGATGCTTTTCTTTTTCTCATGTGCAAATATGTTGAACATTTGTTTTTGAGTCATGTCCCTTTGGTTTTCAGGTCTTGTTCTTATTTTTATATATTTTTTTCTTTTTGGTTTGTGTTTCTTTCCACTTCCAATGAGGATATTGTTTGATTTAGGTGTGGGGTGGGAAAACTACGTTTTGAAAAGCGTTTGAAAAAAAAAGAAAAAAACTTAAAAAAATTCAAAAATTCGAAAAGATTTTTGTTTGTTTTGGAGAGTATATATGTGCTATTTCGATTGGTTAGGTTCTCTTGTAATTTAGCTTTAGGTTGTATATAAATGCAGTGTGCATTGATAGAACTTATTCCTAACATGTGATGTTTATATACAGTCCTAACCCCAACTTTATTTCTAAGCAAGCTTGACTTTGATAGATGCACTTGTAAGATTTCGAGTCTAAAAGACTAGTTCATCAATTTAGTCTCATATGTTTCTTTCATTTGTGTCTCTTCCATGATTGCATATCTAGAACTTGTTTTGATTCTATTTGAAACCATATTTAGCATATGCATTATAATAACATGATATAGGCATTCTTTTATTTTGTGAGCTACATAGCCAAATTGCCACCCATGTTTGAATGTTTTTATCTTTTGCATACCCCTTTGAGCTTTGAGCCTTTTGGTTATGTATCCCTTCATTTTAGCCCCTGGCCTAAACACATTTCCTATGCCTAAGCAAAGACTAGTGAGGCAATACGTCATTATTTAGTGGATAGCTTTCGGGTGCTTTATGTAATTGATGGTTGATTTTGGTATATGAGGGGATGTAGTATTGTGACCATTAGGAAATTGAGTTATGTTATTCTTGTATATGCCATTCATTCATTTTCTTAATTAAAAAAAAAGAAGAAAAAATCAAGAAGAGAAAAAAATGCAAAAAAATGAAAAAAAAGTTCCAATGAGAAAAAAATGAAAAAAATGAAAAAAAAATCAAAATTTTCAAAAGAATTGTGAATAAGGATATTTGGCATGAATGTTGTCATCGTATATACTCATTTCCATTTGTCCAATTAAATGGTGTAACTATTGGTTGTTCATTAGCTATGGCTTTTAGGTCCTCATTTCCCAAATCATTCGTCGCTCTCCTAACCCTTTACCCTTAGCCTCATTACATCCCTAAAAAGTCCTCTTGATTATTGTTTTGCATATTTATTTTAGTGGTGGGGAATCGAGAGCCTTACCAAGCATATGGTAGCCTGTATGATTGGAAAAGAATTGAGTGAACCTTATTACGTCTTAAACACATGAGCGGGAGTGTTTCACTTATCCCTAAAGTGAGATTCTACTAGTCAAGTTTGTACATAATTTTTAAGTGGGATAAAAGATTTTGTATAATGTCATTAGTGGAAATTAAGTGTTTTTTGATGTGTACATTGCATGTATATGTGATCCAATTATTTAGTTACTTGAATGATGTAGTTGGTTAGAATATGTATATATTTTTCCCCCATTTTGTCTGTATTTTGCAAAAAAAAATTCAAAAAGATTTTCTTTTTATAGATGTTGTACGTGTATCTTCTACAAACCCTCACAAGACCTTCCTTGTCCACTAGGGGTAACCTAGGGGGTTTAAAGGCCTTGTTGGATACACTAAGTGCAACTGTGATTCCAATAAAAGTGAGTTAGAATTTTATTTTCTTTTTTAGGATTTTTAGTTTTATTTTACTTAAGGACGAGCAAAACTTAGGTGTGGGGTATTTGTTCAACAAGAAATTATGATATTTTATACTCTTTTATTATCTATTATTTGCTTAAAATAAATTATCAGATTAGGATTTTAATATATATTGTGTATATTTTGTAGAAATTTGAAATTAGAAGAAAATGGCTAAATTGCTTGCTAAAAAGAAAAAACTGATTGGATCAGTTTTGGAAATGTGAAGAAGCAAGAAGGATTAGAGCCCTTCCCAAAGGGCCAAGCTCATGAAGCCCAGCTAACCGCGAGCCTAATCCGCCCTATCTCCTTTTCCCATCTCTCTTCGTCAGCCATGGGCCTGCCGCTTTCTTTTTATTTCCCTACCCTAGTCTGCCACCTTCGCCTAACCCTTAGCTCTCTTTTGGCCTTGTTTCTAACTTTGCATGGTCCAATCCTCTCATTCAACCTGACTTCAGATTCCCTTAACTTCTTTCTTCTTCGACATGGGCAAGCCCAAATTTTCTCTCCTTTCCTTGACTTGGCTTGCTTCCTTCTCACTTAACTGCCACCTCCTCCTTATGTGAGCCCAACCTTTTCTTCCCCTCTTTCTTCTTCTTTCTCCCTCAACCTAGAAAACACGAGCATTGTGCTGCTTCGTTTACTCCACTCTCCTAGGTCATCGGCCGTTTCCTTCTCTCTCTCCTCATCCTTTATTCCGTCATCATCAACATCATTAAGGATTCACCGGTTACAAGAAAGTTAATTGGAGCAATTATTGGGCCGGTTTTTAGGGTCTTCAAATGGGTTCTAAAGGCAAAGGCATGGAGAGAGCAGAGTTTAGAGTTTGATTTTTTTTTTTTAAATTTTTCTCTTTTTTTTCATTTTTAGATCTAATCTTGGTTTCACAAACTGGTGCAATCAAAATTGATTCAACAAAATTCAAGTGAGATTTTAATTTTGGACTTGAAAATTCCATTATTCTATTTTAGATTTCTCTGGGTTTTGGTTCCTTTTCTAACATTTGCTTTGGATTATGCTCTAGACTTTTTGGTAAATAGTCCTTGTTCAAGAGGCTTCAATCCTTCCCTATTCCTTTGAAATCATAATTTGCTTAGTGGAGTGAAGTATGAGCTTTGATTAATATTGATTCAGTTCATGGTTTCCTATTGCTTTGATTGAGTTTAGATTATGCGAATTTCACTGCTTAGTTGACTTTGCTTTTCTATCAATGACACCATAACTCTAATTAGAGGATTGTTGAGGAATATTACTTGTTTGAAAAATTAATTTGATCTTGTCAGTTTAATCCTTAGTTTAGATTAGAAATTTGTGCACTAATTTCATAATTTATCCCTGAGGACAATACATATAATTGCTTAGATGAATAACCATGCGCTTGTGGATTTCATAACACTAGAATAACCAAGTTCAAGAAGCTACCATCAATAAAGGCATTTAGAACTTATCCAATGCAGTGAGAGATTTTTGAAGGCCCCCCTTTTTTCCAATGCTATAGAAATTCTCATTCAGGTCCCTCCCCTAGTAAGCGAAGGCGAGGTTGAATATGTGTTGATATCCACACTGATTTGACTTGTCTTCCATTTCAATTAATCTCTGGCTGGTCATAAATATCGGTAAACTATCGATAAGTTCTTTCACCTTCCCACTGAATGCTTGTGTCGATGTGATTAATTGCAAGAAAAAAAAGCTTCGTTTACCAGCAAACATAATAACAATGTCTAACATAAAACGTGTAACCTCCTCTACCCATGAAACAAAGTCATCTGTACCATGATATACTTAGATAAATAATGAGCAACACCATTAGCCTCTCGTCTAATCTGATTAACATAAAAGAAATTAAAAAGAACTGCATCCACCTCGTCAAGAACTGCATCCACCTCTAGTAGGATCTCTTGTCCTTGCTTATTGATGTAACGTCTCGATTATAATTAGCCATAAACCAAGCTCCTGGAAGTCTTGCTTCTTGCACCCATTTAACTGTATATGCTAATGCTGAAGCCTCAGTAACTTCCATGTCAATTATTCCCATCACCTTTGTTGCGAAACAAGAATTAGCCATCCCATTTAAGTCTTAAATGATGACGCCGATCCCAACACTTCGAGTTTGCTTATCAGATACTACATCCAAATTCACTTTCATCTCTTCATTAGCTAGTTTCTTCTAATTGCTAGTCTGCATAAATTTAGACTGTGGCTTCTCAATATGCTCCACTTCAATAACCTTTCAAAATTCTTCAACCTGCGTAAAGGCTTCTACCTTGTCAAGGCTAGTCACATACTCTTCCCACATCTGCCATTTCTTGCCCACAACAATCTTCATGCTAGAGTCAAGCTTTTTCCACCTCTCCCTCTGGTAGCTTTATAGTGTTGCCAACCTAGTCTTTAAACAATTTGGTGACCACTGCTGCAAGCACACGGGTAGTCGTAGTATAGATAAAAAGATCGCTCCTCAGGGACCACTGTAATCTATCGAGTTTTGTCTATCAAAATATGCTAACTAAAATTCTAATTCTGGAGGGTTCGATTTAGCACCTTCTAATTCACTAATTTTCAATCAATTAAGGAAAGATGCCAATGCCTAGGAATTCATGTAGTTATAAACGTTAATTGGATCAAAATGATAAGCATGTGCTTTTCTCCAATCGGTTAATCTTGAGAAATTGCAATCTTCTCCAAAAATTTAGTCTATTCTTTCAAAATCAACCAAATTTGCTTATAATAAGCAAAAGTCGTTCTTTTAAACTAATTTGTCTTAATCTAAGTTAAATATCTTTGATTACTCTCTAGTCCTCCTAACATGCAAATCTCTCTTTCCAAACGATGTTATGTCAGGTTTTATCAAACAGTCTAACAATCAAATGTTACCTTCCAGTTTTTCACTCCATTGTTTCAAGTGTGCAAGCAAACTTTAGCCAAAATTCTACGCACAACATGATAATCACTTGATAGAACGAAATCAAGGCAATCATGAAGCAAGCACAATTCTATAGATTAAAACATGATCCAACTATACTTTTATAAACTACTAAATCCCTAGACAAAATAAAACTACTCACACATGATAAAAGATTAAACAACTAACCAATGTTTTGGCGAAATCTGAGGGGAAGAGCTTGACTGAGATAGCCTTTCAACCAAGGGCTCCAAACTGCCTCTAGATCAAACACACACTCTCGAGATTTCTCACTAAAATAATAATCAAACTAAGAATCCAAACTAAAAAGAACAAAATTTGAGAAATAATAATCAAACGATGCCTTTTATAGAAAAATCTGGATGTTTTCAGCCACACAGCTGAAGGAAAATGAAGAGGCAATAACTTCACCCCTCACCAGGGTCCGTGGCAGGCCCCAAGGCCTGACCGTGGTCTTGGCTGAAACCGATTTTCTATTCGTTTCTTGCTCTACGGGCATAGCAGTACATGGATGTTCGAGGGGGGTCAAAATACATCTAATAAGGGTCAAATGCTGGGTAAAAAAGGTCTAAAATCCTGCAAAATGCATAAAGCAACTATACCCAAACATAAATCGAGAATAGGAGTACAGATTATGACATTAAGCACATAATTCTCCTAAAAAATGTGACAAAATAATCCTGAAATGATGTATACATTAAACATTTATCAAACTCCCCTATGTTTAAACTGTTGCTTATCCTCAAGTAATGCTAAAATCAAAAATAATATATGGAACCTCCTCAGGATAGATGTAAGTAACATTCCAATGGCAAAGCTAATCCAAAGGTAGCCCAATAAAGATGCAAAACTCGTTAGCAAACAAATTAGGGAATGCAATTTTCAAAAAATCACTTGATAGACCACAATGTTAAACTTGAATCAATCCTACCAAATCGTCAAATACAGCCATTCAACATATGAAACAGATGAAGCTAGCAGTGCTGGTCACTGTAGTGGCACTCATCACTCATGTCTTTGAAAATTTATACATAAAGGTTCCCTTAATTCTCATTCCTTAGACTCAAATCTACCATAAGCTTGACAAGACTCACAAATTCGCCTTCGCTAAAATGCAAACACACTAGACAATCATGAGGACTTTCATAAGATTGTAATGGAGCTATGGATAAAGGTAAGAGGGGAATAAATGTTTTGGGAAATGAGGAGCTAGAAGCCATAGACTAAGAGCTAAACGATTCCAATGCATCATACTACATCCCTCTTAGACGATTATAATTTATCAACAAAATACATCCCCAATTGAAGAGAGAAAGAGTTGAAAATCACAATAATTTACAATTCCAGTGAGGCTAACACTTTCTTCCCTTTTTTTTCATTTTTTCATTTTTGTTCTTTTTTTTGGCTTTTTTGTTCTTTTTTCTTTTTTTAATGAAAGGGAAATTCATATAGAAATTTAAATTCCAACTCTTCTCTAAGCTTTGTACAATTAGATAAGGGATTTACCAAGATCTCACATCTCTTCACCAAATAATCAAAACCCACTAAAAGAAAGCAATCCACCTTACTAGTGCCCTATCAAACTCGATGCAAAAGAATGAAACGCTCCTCTAGTCTTGGCTTAAGGGTAAGATAATCATTTGACCATAGGCTATAATAGGAGGTTCAAATCAAACAAAACGGATTTAGGCTCAAAGGGGCTAGCAAGGGATATAATATATGACAAAGGTGGCTATTTGACCATTGGGTTTAACAAATTAAACAAAAATGCCTCAATCATATTGTCCAAATGCATATGCAAAATGTGATCTTGAAAGAGAATCAAAGCAAGTTCTAGAGAAATGATGTCAAGGAAGAGCCACACATGAAAGAAAATATGAGGCTAAATTGATAAATAGTCTCTAAAAGCTCAAAGCCTCAAGGGACATCTACCATGTTCATACTCATTAGTAAACTCATGCTAAAATTCATGTAAAGACTCATGGGGTAATCAACTCGCACTCAAAATGTTGTTAAAACATGGATCTTGTTTTGCAAACTCATTCTGAAATATTTTATGCATAATTTGGGCCGAATCAAAGATCAAACATCACTAAAGAAGTCTACTAAATCTAAAAAGATCATCATTGGAGGATTTTCTCTTCAATTCTCTTTTTTTTAAAAAAAAAATTTGCATTTTTTTATGTATGCTCTTAATAACAATGCAAACTAAAATGCAAAGGGACTAAGAAAAGGAAAAAAAACTAGAATGAAAAGAAAACTCAATGCACTTACTAAAATACTACCAAATAAAACCAAAACCTAAGATAAAAACTCCAAAAACTATCACAAATAACATACATAAAGTACGAGCACACCAAACCAATACAGGTATCAGACGCCAAACGTAATGGCTAACTCTCACATGCTTGAATCACACATTGCCTTTAATGTGGGCACACAATAGAAAACGGGAAGGAGAGTAGCATAAAGCAATCAGAAAGGAGGTGGTGGAGGAGGATGGGGTGGTTGGCCATGAGAGATATGTCAATTCCGCCAGGTCTCTAGACATGTCCTATAGTCATGGAAATATTGAGTCTCGGTAGTAAACATTCCACGAAGCTCATTGTGGTACTCTTGGATAAAGTCCCGAAGAGCGGCATTCTCAGAAGCAACAAATGCTCAAAGGGAAACTTGCTCCTCTTGAATGGATCTAAGGGTGTCTTGGAGGTCGGTATAGTCAGGAGGGAGTGGTTAAGAAAAAGAACTAGGTCCTGCTTGACTAGAACGAGGGCCTGGATAACAAGGTGTGGGTTCAACAACCTCGTCATCACCAGATACTCAATAAAGGTTACCCCGGTGAAGTAAGGTGGTTCAAACGACATTGGGAAGTGGCAAAAGCCGATCTTCAGGGTAAAGCCAACACAAATGTCCAGTCTTTACTTTACAAAAGTTCATAATCTCAAAGACGGTTTGATCAAGCTCTTCGGAGCCGGAAACTCCATCATCAGGGTTGGTCTCAATACCCAAAAATCTAGCAATAGTAGTCACAATCCCACCTATGACTATCCTACCTTTAGTGCTAACAGCTGCACTATACAACTACCTGGCTAAAAATGAACCGGGGTTAAGCTAGACACCGTCAAGCATACAGGACAAAAAGTATAACTTAGACAATCTCAGGACATTTAGGCTATCGTCCCAAGCAAATAAACAACAAGACAAGATACGCTGAGCTACTCTAATGCAAGAGTTCCTAATATGAGTGTACTTCGATGAATTAGTGCTGTACCTAGCACTCCCCAAAAGTTCACCCTAAAATACATTTGGATTGAATTTGACGGAGACTTGGCGGTTTGGTAAATCCATTTTATGTGGAAAACTGAATAGACCATTAAAGGTACCTAACTTCAACTTGTAAAATTGTCCCCGCAAATAAAATGATAGGTACCTAGTTTGACATTGGGGCTCTCTAGTGACCTTAACATGGAGTGTACTCAGGAACTCTAGAGTCAAGTCCCGGTATATATGCTCTTTTATTTCTAAAAATATCCCATATCAATGACCACCGAATATCATCTAACATTCCCAATCGAGCCA
The DNA here is from genome assembly GCA_029747015.1 of Carnegiea gigantea. NCBI lineage: Eukaryota > Viridiplantae > Streptophyta > Magnoliopsida > Caryophyllales > Cactaceae > Carnegiea > Carnegiea gigantea. Next base: position 158,060 of record JAKOGI010000882.1, on the reverse strand, counting down.
ACAATTCCTCATCATACTATCTAGTTGTCACAACCATGCTTTCATTCAAATAGGTACATCTAGGAACATGATCATGATGCATTAAACCAAGAAGGTGAGGAATGTTACCTTGAGCTCGCACATGAGTGGAGGTTCAGGATGTCCTTTGAGGTCGGGTTGGTGCTTGGCATGAGGATCCAACCTCCTTGATACTCCTTCGTCTTTTAGTAGGTGCCATTGTTGTAAAATGAACCAAAAACCAAAACTAAAACCTAACTAAGAAAATTTGAAGAAGAAAAATAAAGAAATTAAGTGAAAAGAAGAAGAATAAGAGAGAGAAAAAGATAGGATGGTAGATGAGTGAAGTGAGATGAGTTTGAAGAAGAAGATGAACAAAGCAATAAAATTTGCGTGGAAAGAGAAAAGATTAAGTGAAAAGGGAGGATTTTAGGTGAAAAATTAAGAAGAAATGAGATAAGAATGGAGGTTGTAGTTATGGAGGTTTAGAGAGAGAAAATGGAGGTAGAGAGAGTGTGTCGTGAAGAAGATGAAGTGTGAGAGACAATGAGGGGGCACTGCGGTCAAAGACCTAGACCGCGGGCCATCGCAGGTCACCACGGACCATGGCGTTCACCACAATCCCACCCTATTGTCTGCTAATTCCCTTTTTTTTAATTTTTCTGGGTTGGGACCCCACGTCCGTGGTGCTGGGTACCCTGGCCGTGGTGCAAAAAATTTTACTCCATAGTTTTTGTTTTCTCTCCCTTTTTTTTTCCCCCATATCTCTCAAACTAAAAAAATAGTAAAAATCAAAGCCAAGGAAGAAAATAGGAAAAGAGCTTGGGTTGCCTCCCAAGAAGCGCTCTTTTAAGGTCAAGTGCATAACCCTTCTTCTATGCGTGTTCCGGATCAATAAGTGTATGGACGTTGACTTTATCACAGACCACAAAGTCAAACTTCTTCAATCGAAGGTACCATCGTAAAAGCTCGGGTTGAAGGTCCTTCGTCTCCGTAACTTAACGCCATAACGCATTATCGGTGTACAAAACAAAGCTCACTCGTAGCCCATCAGACGGGCTACTATCGACTTGTTCAACCCCCAAATAAAAATCTGTATCAAAGACTTCCATTGGGGGCAAAGAGAGAACAGCGTAGGCAAACTTGCAATAGTTGCTCATAGAAGACTTATTAGAGACATAGGCCTCAACCTTGGGCATGCTAGGTGGTATAGGAGTAGCAAACTCCACCTCAACATACCTCTAGTTGGGGTCTTCATGAGAAATCCAGTTAAAGTCAGGAGGATCTTCACAATTTAAGACATCCTACATGTCAATCTCAGGGGAAGGGGGAAATTCATCCAATACCGAAGAATTAGGAGAAACCTCTTTCTCCTTCATGTGACAAACACAACATTGCGTCCTTCCACCTCAAAAGTTATACGACCCTTTTGTTACATCAATATGGCAACCAGCTATAGCCAAAATGGGCCGACCAAGGATAATTTGAGCATCATCGGTCTCAGGCATATCAACTATGATAAAGTTCTCCAACACCCAAATATTTCCTATATTGATTGGCACATTATCTAATATGCCTATAGGTTCCGTCTCAGAACCGTCTGCTAGCTGTAGTGAAAAGGGTATGGCTTATAATGGTCCTAGGTGAAGCTTATGAAATAAAGAATATGACACTATACTGATGCTTGCTCCTAGATCACATAAAGCTCTATCAATTTCCACCTTTCCCACAATACAGGGGATAGAAAAACTACTTGGGTCACAGAGCTTGGATGGAAAAATTATGGGGATCTCTATAGTGTCATTCTCTATCAATGTGGCAGTCTTACCACCATCATTCCTTTCCTTACTTCCAGCCATGATTATTTCCCTACTCTCTTCCATTGGTATATCCTCAGGGCTAGTAAAGTCCTCTACTTCTTCCTTCAAGATAAAACAATCGTAATGCTAGCTTTTTGGGCAATCTGACCTTCCAACATCCTATTATGAGTTGTAAGCACATCAACCTTTGAGGCTAATTGCTTAATGTACTCATCCTGTTTTTGTTGTGCCATAAACATACTTTCCATCATTGCTTCTAAATTGAACTTTTGGGGTACTTGAGAAGGGAAATGAGGTCTTTGAAAATCAGGAGGTGGTCTAGCATTCATTGGGGGCATATTCGAAGGGTTTAGATTAGAGCTATATGAGAAATTTGGGTGCTTCTTCCAACCAGATTATAAGTACTAGAATAAGGGTCATTAGTTGATCTCGGGTTGAAGTTTTGAACATAGTTAACTTCACCAGGGTCTTGGGAAAAAGGGCTCCTAGCTTGACAATTGAAAGTCACATGCTCAATAGAACCACAAATTTCACAAGGGAAAGAGGCACTAGAATTCACAACATTAACGTTCATTCGGTCTAATCTTTGAGTCATAGCATTACTTTAACAGAAAAAAAGGTAAGTGCATCAACTTCAAGCTTACCTCCAACCTATTTGGGTTGGCCTCATTAGGTGGACCATTGGAAATTGTTAAGTGTCATCTCCTCAATTAAGTTATAGGCTTCATCCTCATTTTTGTTCATCAAGGTTCCTCCCGCTGCCGCATCAATAGTAGACCTTACAGATTAGGTTACACCATTATAAAAAGTTTGGATAATCATCCAACATTGAAGACCATGATGAGGGCATAAGCGCAGCAAATCTTTAAACCGTTCCCAAGCTTCGTGGAGCGTCTCTTCATCTTTTTGCGTAAAGTTGGTGATTTGATTCCTTAAGCTGGCCATTTTACTCGGAGGGAAAAATTTGGCGAGGAAGGCTCTTGTTAACTCATCCGAAGTGGTAATACATCCTGATGGCAAAGAGTGTAACCAAGCCCTTGCTTTATCTCTCAATGAGAAGGGAAATAAACGCAATCGGATGGCATTAGTAGAGACTCCATTAAGCTTCAACGTGCCGCACACCTCTAAAAAGACCGAGAGGTGTAGATTAGGGTCTTCCAAAGGAGTTCCTCCAAATTGGGATTGTAGCACCATGGAGATTACTGCCGATTTGAGCTCGAAATTGTTGGCATCAACAGTAGGGCGAGCAATGCTTGAGACGATCCCTTGGACTCCAGGGGTAACGAAATCTCAAAGTGTCCTTCTTTGGTCACCTTCTCCTCCCGCCATATTTGTTGAATTCCTTTTTGCCTCACGTCTTTGTTCTTCAATCATTTACTTCTTCCTCCTTAAGCGGAATGTCCTTTTAATCTCGGAATCAGGTTCATACAAGATTAGTCTTCGCATAAATGGGAAAATTTTCTGCAAGCACTATTACCAACACTACCAGCTGAATCAAACAAGAAAATAAAAAGAAAATAAAAAGTAAAAAGCAATATAATACTTGGTCACTTTCGTAAGACTAAGTCAATAGTTAACAGATTGAGTCCCCGGCAATGGCACCAAAAACTTGACCACTGTCGCAAGTGCATGGGTAGTCATAGTATAGATAAAAAGATCGCTCCTCAGGGACCACTGTAATCTATCGAGTTTTGTCTATCAAAATATGCTAAGTAAAATTCTAATTCAGGAGGATTCAATTTAGCACCTTCTAATTCGTTAATTTTCAATCAATTAAGGAAAGATGCCTAGGAATTCATGTAGTTATAAAAGTTAATTGGATAAAAATGATAAGCAGGTGCTTTTCTCTAATCAGTTAATCTTGAGAAATTGCAATCTTCTCCAAAAATTTAGTCTATTCTTTCGAAATCAACCAAATTTACCTATAGTAAGCAAAAGTCGTTCTTTCAAACTAATTTGTCTTAATCCAAGTTAAATGTCTTTGATTACTCTCTAGGCCTCCTAATATGCAAATCTCTCTTTCGAGACGACGTTATCTCAGGTCTTCTCAAGCAGCCTAACAATTAAATGTCACCTTTTAGTTTTTCACTCCATTGTTTCAAGTGTGCAAGCAAACTTTGGCCAAAAGTCTACTCACAACATGATAATCACTTGATAGAACGAAATCAAGCCAATTATGAAATAAACACAATTCTATAGATTAAAATATACTACACTTTCATAAACTACTAAATCCCTAGACAAAATAAAACTACTGACACATGATAAAAGTTTAAACAACTAACCAATATTTTGGTAAAATCTAAGGGAAAGAGCTTAACTGAGATAACCTTTCAACCAAGGGCTTCAAACCGCCTCTAGATCAAACACACACTCTCAAGATTTCTCACTAAAATAATAATCAAACTAAGAATATAAATTAAAAAGAACAAAATTTGAGAAAGAAGACGAACTATGATATCCTTGCTTGCTTCTCCATTGCTGCTGAACAATGCCTTTTATAGAAAAATCTGGATGTTTTCAGCCACACAGTCGAAGGACATTGAAGAGGTAATAGTTTCACCCCTCATCATGGTCCTTGATAGGCACCAAGGTCCATGGAAGGCACTACGGTCCGACTGTGGTCTTGGTTGGAACCGATTTTCTATTCTTTTCTTGCTCCACAGGCGGCGCAGCACGTAGATGCCCATGGTGGAGGTCAAAATACATCCAATAAGGGTCAAATGCTGGGTACAAAGGGCCTAAAATCCCATAAAACACATCAACAACCATACCCAAGCATAAATCGAGAATAGGAGTCAGATTATGACGTTGAGCACAAAATTCTCCTAAAAAATGTGACAAAATAACCCTAAAATGATGTATACTTTAAGCATTTATCATCTGGCTTATCTACAACAATATTAAAAATGTTATCATAAGATGAACAACATGATTTAACGTAATCACAACCCCACACTACATGCAGCAGGCTATCTATGTCCTCATTACAAAGATCACACCATGGGTTCACATCGAGATATCTCTATGCAAGAGTCTCTTTGGTAGTCACTACATATTTACATCCTCACCAAATAAAATCTTTTATAACCCCAGGCATGGTACATATCCAAATGTTGGTCCACATTTGGTTCTCATCATCACCCATATTAATGTTTCTTATAACATGTTCCCTAGGAAGCCAATAAGTGCTTTTGACCATGAACACCCTTTCCCTACTAGGAGCCCAAATAGCTTCATCTTCTAATAGGTTTTTGCTCAGGAGAATGGCTAAGATCTCCTTGAGGTCCTGCCTAACAATGTACTGCTTTGGAAGTTTAACATACCATTTATGTATTCATCCTTCCCAAGTAATGACATCCTTTACTAAGATATTATCAAACCCCATAACTCTATGTGAGACTATGCTCATGTCTTCCCACCTCATTAGCCATTATTCCTCTCAAAAATTGATCTTTACCCATTACCCACTCTCCATCTATATCCCTTCCTTAAAAGCTCATGCCTTGCCAAAATGCTTCTTTACACAAAGCTTGGCCTCTTCCCTATCATAGCCTATAGAACGTCCGCTCTAGGAAAATAGCTAATCTTTAAAAACTTGCAACACAATGTTGATTTTCTTTTTATTAACCACCACCCTTGTTTGGTTAGGGGAGGATGTTAAAGTTATGCAACAAAATGAAATCCCATGCCTTCAAATGTTTTTGGAATGCATATTTTCTCCTAACTCATCCATCTTATGCCCTTCTCTACATCCTCCTACCAAAAATTATTCATAGATACTTGAATTTCATCACACGGTGATGTAGGCAAGAGAAAGACTTCCATCGCCTAGGTTTACATCGATTGCACAACTGATTTTAGAATAACTTCTTTCTAGCTCTAGACAAAAACTTTACTTTCCACTCCTTTAGTTTTTCCCGCACCCATTCTCTACGATAAGCAAATATATCTCTCTTCTCCCTATAAATGAGGGAAGGCAGATCTAAGTATTTAACACTATCAATTCGCTCAGAGACTTGAAGAATATTCATCACATTTGCCCTGACATCTTCATGAGTTCTTGCATTGAAAAAGAAGAATGATTAATTAAAAATTGATGGCTTGCTCGAAGCACTTTCATATTATTCCAATACTACCTTCAGCTTATAGGCTTCCTCAACCCCGGTCCTCTAAAATAAAAAGCTATCATCTGTAAATAGCAAGTGGAGTGCAAGGTGCTGCACAACTAATCCTAACCCCTTTCAAGTCTCCACTCCTCTCAGCCTCTTTAAGTAAGCGTGAAAAACCCTCAGCACAGAAAATAAATAAATACGGGGGAGAGGGTCCCTGGTCGGATACCTTTACTCAGTGTAATGAGGCCAATGGGCTCATCATTCACCAAGACATTAAATTTCATCAATCTTATGCAATTCATTACCTTATTTATCTATTGCCTATCAAACCTCAAATGCTCGATAATGGCCTCCAGGTTGCCCCATTCTAGTCTATCATAAGCTTTAGCAATATCCAACTTAGGAGCATATTGAGGATTTCTAGCAGACCTGTAACATTTTAAATGATGCATATTCTCAAAAGCAATATACTATTACTTATTAACTGCCCTGTAAAAAAAGCACTGTGGACCTCCGAAATAATATTGGGTAATACTAACTTTAACATATTAGCCAACATTTTCTCAACAATGTTACATAACACATTACAAAGGCTAATAGCCTTAAAGCTAGCCACCATGTTTGGATTAAGCACTTTAGGAACAAGCACTATATTAGTATCATCTGCAGACTCAACTATACCCTCCCCATTTAGAATGTTAAGACAAAAATCGATCACACCATCCCCAAATAATATCCCAAAAGCTAAAAAAAAATATGGATACCGATTGTTTGGCTCGGATTATTAGGATACATTTAAAACAAGGCCTCTTAACTTCCCCTATCGTGAAATCCCTACAAAGGACTACATTATCTCTGCTAGATAAACGTCGCTGAACTGTGCTCAAAACAGGGTCAAGATTTAAGTGGTCAACTCCTTTAAATAGATTTTTAAAGTAATCAGCCAACAACCCATTTATTTTATCTTGCTCATCCATTCACCTGCCTTCCTTGTTTTGCAAGCCCTTAATGTGATTTCTTATACATTGTTGCTTAACTGTCTCATGAAAGTATCGAGTATTATGGTCCCTATTCCTTAATGTCTCCCCCTTTGCTCTGGAGCTCTAGAAAAATTCCTTATTTTGTATGAGATTATTAGCACTACTTACATAAGTTTCATTTAGCTCTAGCTTCTGAATGTCCTGCGACATCTTCCAGATATTTTTATGTTTTCCTTAAGCTTCAAGGATCTGCTTTCTTAAGATCTTAAAGCATTGCTCATTTCACCCAGAAAGTTGCTCAATGACTGTCGATGTGATGAAAAGGATAAAATGAGGAGATCCGCAAATTCATTCCATGAGAGAGTTGGCATGCCTACTTTACCCTTTGTATTAACTACCGCTTCAACAAAAGCCCCTAGTTAAGGAATAAGTGATGTCATTTCAACCATGCTATGTTTGGTGTCTAATAAGAAAACCACCAAAGGCAATAATTATTAAGATAGTATTTGTGATAATATTTGTGATAATGTTTGGGATAATTGTATTATATGATAATTCTAGTTGTATCATGATAATTCTCTAGTATTTCTTTCCTAGTTGAACTTGGATGCTTCATGTATATATGTGGTAATGTACTTGCTTGATTAATGAGAAAGATCAATGTATATTCTTCCTCTTTGTATCTCTTGCCTTTTCTCATGGTATCAGAGCAAGGAACATGCGTGAATTAAACACAAATCGATCCAAGAGGATAACTATGACTCAAGATAAAAAAACCGATGGGGTTCACTATAGACAATCGGTCCCCATACTTTCTCTATCCATCTGACTCACTAGGAGCGATTATAACAGCCATCAAGTTTGATGGCAAGAATTATGACCTATGGAAGCAAGCCGTAAGAACGACATTGAAAGTGAAAAATAAGCTCGCCTTCTTAGATGGAAAAATAGCTGAGCCTGAGGTCAAAAGAGAGGATCCAACCGAGCTCATAGGGTGGAAGATGGGGAATTCAATGATCATATCATGGATTATGAATGTCATTAACTTGAAACTTCATGTGAGCGTTGCTTATGCAGAGTCAGTACAAGAGATCTGGGAGAATATCCAAAAATGCTATTCAGTTCCTAACGTGCCAAGAATTCCAACTAACGGCTGAGATAGCCTCATCTAAGCAAGGAAATCAACAAATTGTTAAATTTTTCACAAAATTAATAGGACTTTAGAATAAATTGGGAAACTATATGAAGTTTCCTACTTGTAGCTGCGACACAATGACAAAAATTGCCAAGATGATGGAGCAAGACAAGGTACATCAATTCTTGATGGGCCTTAATGATGATATGTATGGGACCTTTTGAAGCTAGATTTTAGCATTAGATCTATTACCTTCACTACATAAGGTATGTAGCATAGTGCAACAGGAAGAGCATTACAAGTATGTGATAATGCACCATGACCATAAGTAAGGAGTGGCTGCCTTTGCCACAAATCATCTCGGGAAGCAGTATACTCAGGGAGAGAGACCAAAGTGCTAGCCCTGCGACAAGTACGGGCACGAGCAGGCAAACTTTTTTGAATTAGTTGGATATCCCGCTGGCTAGAACACGCGAGGAGGAAGATCTGGGCACGGGCGTGGTAGGACAGGTAGTGGTGGAAGCCGAGTGAGTGTTGGATGAGGTAGAGGAAATGGCATGGCAGTACATGCTGTTGTGATCAGCGAGCAGACTGGGTAGGCCGAAGAAGCAAATTAGCGGGCTCAGGCTTCACACAAGAATAGGTACAGAAGATTTTGAATCTCATTGAGACTCAAAAATCTTCTCATGACAAGCTAGCAGGTAATGATGTTTGGATTCTAGATAGTGGAGCGTCTTGCCACATGATTGGAAATATAAATTGCCTGAGTGAAATTTATGACGTACAAGCCTTCTCGTGGAGTTACGAAGTGGTTCATATACTCTAGCCACAAAGCAAGGATCGGTTGCGTTAAGCACTACACTTGTTTTGCAAAACATTCTTTATGTACCCAAGTTAAATTACAGCTTGATTATATTGCGCAATTAATAGATGATCTATTTTGCAAAGTAAAATTCACTAATAAGTTGTGTGTAATATAGGGCTTTACTACGACGAGCCTGATTGGAGTTGGTGAGCCTAGAAGAAGGGTCTTTTACTACAAGAGCAAGCCTAAAGCATGGGTTCAAGTAAATAAGGTGTCTTCTTATGATATTTGGCATAGGAGATTGGGACATCCCTCTATTAAAGCTATGTCATATTTGTCTAACAATATTAAAAATGAGGTGTGGAGTGGCAACAAAAAGGACTTATGTGATGTGTGCCTGCATGCTAAGCAAATTCACATAACTTTCCCAGTTAGCAACAATAAAGCACAAAACTATTTTGATCTTATTCATGCTGATAATTTAGGTCCATATCATATGACATCTTTTTGTAGTGCACACTATTTCTTAAGCGTTGTAGATGATGCTAATAGAGGGGATGTATCTAATGAAAGAAAAAGGTGAAGCCTCCCAAATCGTACAAGATTTTTGTTTTATGGTCAACAGTTAATTTGGTACAAAGGTAAAAATTATTAGAAGTGACAATGGTAGGGAATTTACCTCTGGACCGATGGAAAAAATTCTATAAGGAGCAAGGGATGATCCACCAAACCACTTGTGTAGACACCCCATAATACAATGGAATAGTTGAAAGGAAAAATCATCAAGTTCTGAATGCTGCTAGGGCCTTGCGTTTTCAAGCTAATCTTCCTATTAATTTATGGGGAGAGTGTGTGTTAACAGCAACTTATGTGGTGAATAGAACTCCCATAGTTGTGTTACAAGGGAAAACACCTTATGAAATATTGTTCAAAGAAAAACCAAATTATGAACACATTGAAATGTTTGGGTGTTTATGCTATGTACATAACAATCCAAGGCAAAAAGATAAGCTTGGGCCTTGGAGTAGGAAATGTATCTTTATTGGTTATCCTTTTAAGAAAAAGGGATGGTAGGTGTATGATGTTGAAAATGGAGAAATGCTAGTGAGTAGGGATGTGATATTTCACGAAGAATTATTTTCATGTATCAATCAAACAAAGGGAGATGATGTATTTGAAGACATTGATCAAACCATGAGGTTTGCGGAAGATGAAGAACAATATGACACTGCCAGCCTAATTGAAGAAGCATAAAGGGCTAAGCGTGAAAGCGAGTGGACCGAACGCAAACTTGGGTAAAACGAGCCTGGACAAGATAGGCATCCAATGAAGAACACTCGTAGGCTTGGATAAAAACGAACCGAGGAAAGTTAGGTATGGAGGAGCAGAATTGTGTAAGGGAAGCAGCTTGCTAGAGGAAATTCAAACTGCAAACTATAAGCCCACTAACTGTGCATGGGCAGACTATAGAGTCTACACAGAATACGAGCCCGGAGGACAAGAATGAGCAAGGCCCAGAGCAGCAAAGTGGACTTATAGATAGGGAAGCAGCTTACTAGAGGAAATTCAAAGAGAAAAACATAATAGAAAAACTCCCAGTCATTTGTAAGATTATATATGCTACACCACCCGACAAAAGACCCTTTTAAATAGGCAAACCTTCATCAACAGGTATCCTTAGGTAAACCGTATCCCATAGCTCCTTATGTTACTTGTGATAGATTTTTTAATGCGCATAGAAGTGATCTTGCTGCTATTTCTAAAATTATGAAGCCTAGATATTTTCATGAGGCTGTTAAGGACCAGAAATGGAGGGAAGCAATGGCAAAGGAAATTGAAGTGCTCGAGCAAAATAACACATGGATCATCACAGACCTGCCCACTGGAAAGAAGCCCATTAGCTGTAAATGGGTGTATCGAGTAAAATACCATGCCAATGGTAGCATAGAATGATACAAAGCAAGGCTAGTCATCCGAGGAGATGAGCAGGTTGAAGGGTTTGACTACAATGAAACATTTGCTCCAGTAGCAAAAATGGTAAGTGTTCACTATTTCTGGCAATCGCAGCAATAAAAGGATGGGAGTTATATCAAATTACATAGAGATTTAGAAGAAGAAGTATGCATGACCTTATAATTGGGTTTAGATCCTTGCATCAATGTAAACTTCAGAAGTCTCTCTATGGATTGAAACAAGCACCTTGCCAGTGGTTTGCTGAACTATCCTCAAAACTTTTGGAGTATGGATTTGAGGTCTTATGCAGATTATTGCTTGTTTACATATAAAAAGGGCAATAAGTTTATGGCTTTATTGGTTTATGTGGATGATCTAGTGCTTATAAGAAATGATCCTAATGTTTGTGCGCAATTTAAAAAATATCTCAATGGCTATTTCCACATTAAAGACCTGGGGGTGCTTAAAGATTTCATGGGAATCGAAGCTGTTAGAAACTCTCAAGGATTATTTTTGTACTACAGGAAATATGCCTTAGAAATGGTTGACAAGTGTAGATTACTGGGATCCAAACCAGTGGATTTTCCTATAGAGACTAACCATAGACTTGGTTTAGCAAAAGGATAGCTTGTGGCAGATCCAACTCAGTATTGAAGACTTGTGGAATCCTAGTCTATCTTACAATTACTCGTCCTGACCTATACTATGCAGTACACATATTATCATGATTTATGCATGAGCCAAAAGAGGAACATCTAGAAGCCGCTAAACAACTCCTGTGCTATCTCAAAGGAAATCCTGGATAATGGATACTATTAAGGAGTGATTGTGATCTCTAGGTTTATAGATTTTGTGATTCAAATTAGCGGGCATGTCCCATAACTTGAAGATCACTAACTAGATATTTTGTCACTATTAGTGGCTCAACTATATCTTGGTGAATAAAGAAACAAAGTACAGTTTAAAGATCTTCAACTGAAGCAGAGTACAGGGTAATGGCGACAATCACTAGTGAATTAATCTAGATCAAATAATTTCTTGCTAGTTTAGGAATATTTCTGAAGAAGCTCATGCAGTTGTGTTATGATAACCTGGTGGCCCTAAATATTGCTCACAATCCAGTGTTTCACAAAAGGGCTAAGCACATTGAAATTGACTGTCACTTTGTGAGGGAACGCCTACTTTCTAGAGAATTATCAACTAATTATCTACCCTTCAAGTATCAATTAGCTGATATTTTCAACAAAGCATTAGGCAAGCAATAATTTCTTTTTCTACTAAGCAAATTGGGCATTCTCAACCCTCGTGCTCCAACTTGATGGGGAGTATTAAGATAATATTTGTGATGATGTTTGGGATAATTGTATGTATTATATGATAATTCTAGTTGTATCATGATAATTCTCTAGTATTTCTTTCCTAGTTAGACTTGGATGCCTCATGTATATATGTGGCCGTGTACTAGCTTGATCAATGAGAAAGATTAAAGTAATTTGCCTTTTCTCAATAATCTTCACAAAAGACCACAAAGATCATTAACTATTTGGGTGTCGCCTAAAACCCGATAGTTTACACATAGGACACTTATCGTCCATAGTAGGGTTGCCAGCAACCTCTGCCAGGCTAGAAGAATTTATTACCAATTCACTAGGCATACACCTCCTTTACCTTTACTGTTCTCCATAAAATTAACAATATCATTTCTAGCAACTGGAGTGCTAGTCTCATAAATTAGCACGCCTATATGATCCTTACCAATCAACAAAAACTTTTTCAAAGAAACTTCATAAGCATTGCTCTCCGGCTTGTCAAATTATAGATGTTGATGAGCGTTTCAATTACATTTTGCATTCCTAAATGCTATAAATAGACATTTTCTTCTTACAAGTTTTCGTATACATTATTTTGACAGGACTTAAAGGGGACGCAGCCAAGTGTTATATTATAACTCATTGTCTAGTGTGTCAGAATCCACAAGTTATAGGCTTTAAGAAAATGACGTAGTTGACTGCACCCATAGTGAAAATCAGGGAGTTTAAGGTATTTAGACTAAATCCATATGGGTTTATATCCATTTATACCATAATGCCTCCCTGCGAAGGTTCGGATGCATCCATGTTGGCTTGAAACAAAGTGACTAATCGACTCCATACATGTTCTCCTCCTCACACTACACAAAGCGACAAATCCTTCCACCTAGGAGACAGGCAACTTATTTGATGGACCGCCAGGACATCATAAGCTTTTAGCCCAGAAATGGGCTATGCTAAGACTTAGTTAAGAAAACGTTTTTATGCCAGTCCATTCTTTAAAGAATAGGATATGACAGTCAATGCCCATGACCCTCATTAAGTAAGTATTCCTTATCCTTCTTTGAGAAGAATTAAAAAAGAATAACATTATTGCCTAGTTCTCAGACCCAATAATCCTTTTAGAGGTCTCTAAATGTTTTGTAGAGCATTCTTCATAACTTTAACATTGCAGTTGCTCAGGGTGAAGAGTTAACCCCAATTGATCTGATCAACCTCCTCCTTCTTCTCTAATAGAACCTCATCATCAAGCAGAAGTACCTCTCTTTTAGCTTGAGTCAACTTTGCTTTGTTTGAATTGAAATCCAAAACATTCCCTATGAATCCCTTTGATACCTTGCATTGTACGACATCTCAGAGGAGTAACCTACTTGTAAAAAAGGGGGAGGTAAGGGATATGCAGAAATCAGGGGAGAAAGACTCAATCATAAATGACTACCAAAGAGCCTGCTAAGGAGGCTTATTCCTATAAATAGTCGTTCCAGAGAATGGAGACAAGGGACTATCACAACTAATTGCTAGGTTTCAGTTGGAGATAACTATGTGGTTTGTTTTCATTGTTAGAAGTAACTGACTAAACATTCTAGCATGAATCTATAATATTTTAGTAGGTTTTAGTGTTTTCAGAATTCTAAGAGATTGATAGAATTAGCTCTTATTTTTTTAGTTGAAGATGCCCTTAATTAATTTTATGTTTTGCAAATTATAACCTATGTCATCTTATACCAATTTGCATTTATCCACTAGTGCACATATATCTTTGCTGAGCATGTTATCCTCTATGGCTTAATAGGTACTTGCTCATTAAAATTATAGTAAACAATTGTATTAACTATTCAAATATTTGTTAGCTATACAAACAATTAACTTTTTGAACGAGTAAAATGTTACTTTGAAACATTGTTTTTTTTTAATGGAATATTTCGAAATACTTATTCACCAAACACAATTATTTAAATTATTAGATTTCAATTACTCAAAAAGACAAAATATTACTTCAACATTTAAATGTTTTTTAAATAAGGTGAAAAAAATTAGTGAAATACACTAAAAAAGAGGAGAAGGGACATGGGTCAGACCAAATCCATTCCTAATTGACTTGTTTATAACTCTTCATAAAAGTGTAATCCATAAATTCCCAAGGAAAATTGTTGGAAGTATAATTTCTTGGATATGCGTAAACAATCAAACATAGTAAGAAACTAATATGAATAAGCTTATCTGAATAGTGAAGCTTTAGGACAGTTGTCATAGCGTGGCGTGAACCACTAGCTCAAAGATCAATTTTATCAACCAGCGGTGTACTACTGATCTTCAGCAGTTAACATCCAGGCTATTTGACAACCATCATTGTGCACTCAATGAAGATCGATTAGAAATTGCTCAATCGAATGCCCAAGGTTTTCGGGAATTTAAGAGAGACTATGATTTTCCTATGTGTTTTGCAAGTGGAGGAAGCAAGGATTTATGGGCGAAGATGTGAAGAAATAAGGCAGTAAACAAGATGATAAAGAGTAAGCATGAAATCTTGTGAAGAGAATTATTAAAAAATGAGCACAATATAATTCTCGTGAGGCAAGAATATTTGACAAAAATAGTTTGATCCATTCCAAAATATATTACAGTGATTTTATATAAAAATATAATTTGCCACACTATGCTGCACCACGCCCTAGACCATCGCCTGAGTCCAACCCAACCCGGCCGCCACGCACAAGCATATGTGTATTATAGCCTGCCCATACTTTGGGTCCAACCATTATTCAAACGGGGTTTAGAAAACAGCTCTATATAAAGTACCTTTTTCTCCCTTCATCCTTTTGTGTGGGACAAGAAGTTCTTCAATCTTCTTCAATTCCTAACAACCCTTTATATTAACAAAATTTTGAATTACATTTCTAACAATCCCTAGAGAACTCAAAAATTTAGAAAGGAAATAACATGGTTTTAACAACTTGGGCAATCAAAAGGAGAAAGGTTTAAGTGTTAGTATCTTTTGGACTTAAACTGAGTGACCAAAATGTTAAACTGAGTGACCAAAATGTTGATCAATAACTTGCGAGGTGAACTAATCAACAGTTTTAGACCAACCTTGGTTGGATAACCCCACTCTTTTAGATACTTCAAGTTAGGAGAATGTCCATTCAACATTTCATAGGGTGTTTTGTCTAGTTTCTTATGAGACACTTTGTTAAGAACATGCATGCTTAAAGAATAGCCTCCCCCCCCAAAGATATTTTTAAGTACATCATAATTTATAAGCATGACATTCATCATATAGTTGAGGGTCCTATTTTTTATTCCGGCTATCCCATTTTGTTGTGGTGTAGGGGCTATGGTCAAATGGATAGTTCCATTTCTTCTCACAGAATGTTCTTAGTGTGTTCACATGATATTACCTCCTCAGTCAAACCGAAGTCTCTTAATCATTTTGTCCAACAATTTTCTACCTTTGCTTTGTATTTCATAAATATCTCTTCAACTTCATCCTTTGTTTTAACTAGGTATACAATAGTGAACCTAGAGTGGTCATCTATAAACGTTATATAAGGTTATATAGTACCTTTTACCACCCCCACTCATGGTATTTTTAAAATCCCCCAAATCACTATGAATCAGTGCTAATAGATATGTTTGTTAGTACATTACTTTATTAAAGGGTTTCTTTAGTGTTTTTCTTATATACATACTTAGCATTTATCCCATTTAGTATTTGATAAATCAAGTATTAAACACATTTGTTTTGGTCATTTGATAGAAGCCACATTCAAATGTCTAAATCTAGGATGTCACATTTTTAAAGACTCAGCAATATAAGCAGAAAAATAAGCATTCTCAACATTATTAGCAACCTCACAGGTTGCATCAAGTACAAATAGTTTAAGATTACAAGCATAACTTTGATCAATAAAATCATCACCCCTAGATAGGACTAACTTATCAGATCCTAACAAAAGTTTCATGCTAGGCCTCTTAAGAAGAAATTCGGAAATTAAGTTCTAACACATTTCAGGAACATGCAAATCACTACTCAAAGATAAACTTTTCAAAAGTGAGTTCAAGGCTTGTCATCCCTTACCAAGAATTTTACGGCACTAGAGTTTCCCATGAAGACCCCTTTACCATCAACTACCTTCGAGTACGTCTGGAACATGCTCCAATTTAAACATATGTGCCTAGAAACATGCATATCCACTGTCTACTCAACTGGATTAAATACCAGACTTTGCCTCTGAAACTATGACAACAATATGTTGCAGCTCTTCTATCAACTTACCGTAAGGCTTGTCTTTTCGTTGAGGGTAGTACTTAGCAATGTGCTCTGACTTCCAGTACAGGCATAGCATGCCCCTGCACCATTGGATTTTTGAACACCACTAGAAGCTTTCATTCGGTTCTGCTTGGCTGGATTGTTCGTCTCGCCTTTTGGAATTTCTAATATTCATGCTCCTAGTTTTTGCCTTTAAACCTATCAAATTCAGAAGAAGATTCGAGAAAATTAGCACTAACTAAGCTATAGGCATAAGACCTTTGCTCTGAATTCAATTATGCTCCTTAGTTTTTATGTGTCTAATCAGTTCCTTGACAGTGAAGTCCTTCCTCTTGTGCTTCAGTTGGTGATGGTAATCTTTCAAAGATAAAGGTAGTTTATCGAGTAACACCTACTTGTAGGATTCACCATTTTCATGCATGTAGCTAAGACTTCGGATATTAAAGTCTCATATTCATGAATTTGAGCCATAATTGTCTTACCATCGCATTTGAAACTTAATCAATATATTAACAACATACGTCTTGCTCCCTAGGTCTTTACTATCATGTTTTTCCCTAAGTGAATCCCAAATCTCTTTAGGAGATTTCATTTTTCAATAAATCTCAAACGACACATTAGACATATAGTAGAGCAGCATACACCTACAAATCAAATTATTCTTTTTATAATTTCTTTTTGGATCTTGAATAACATCATCCTTTCCAGTAGTTTGTTTAGAATGATCAATAATTTTAGTTTCAGTTGAATCATTAACCTTAATAGCTCTAGCAGACTCAGCAGATGATAGGTTCATGAATAACATATAAACAACCTCAATATGAGTGAAATAAAACAACATGTGTTCAGAGCATCTCCTATAATTATTTCCATCCAAATGTTCCATTACAGACATGTCAGATACATAAGCATTGGGAGGTATGTTTGATTGTCAAGCAACTAAATTTGTTCTTTGAATTGTTGGAAGTATATTTCTGGGATATGCATAAACAATCAAATACAGTAAGAAACTAATGAGAATTTATATGCGAAGATGTGAGCAAATAAGTAGTAGACAGGACAACAAAGAATAAGGCGGAGATCATGTGAAGAAAATCAACTGAAAATAGTCACAAAATAATTCTCGCGAGACAAGAATGTTTGACGAAATCAGTTTGATCCTTTCTAAAATATTTTAAAATAATTTTATATAAAAATGTAATTTACCACACTAGACCGCACCACGCCCTACGCCATCGCCTAAGTCCAACCCGACCCCACCGCTAGGCACCAGCATATGTGTATTATAGCCCATTCATACTTTGGGCCCAACCATTATTCAAAAGGGGTTTAGAAAACGACTGTATATAAAGTACCTTTTTCGCCCTTCATCCTTTTATGTGGGACAAGAAGTACTTCGTACTTCTTTAATTCCCAACAACCCCTTAAACTAACAAAATTTTGAATTATATTTCTAACAATCCCTAAATAATTCAAAAATTTAGAAAGGAAATAACACGGTTTTAAAAACTTGGGCAATCAAAAGGAAAAAGGCTTAAGTGTTAGTATAATTTGGACTTGAACTGAGTGACCAAAATTTTGATCCACAACTTTGGAGGTGAACTAATCTGGAACCTTGCAACGGGCCATGATATCTAACACTTGTTCACCAATCTTTTCTCAAAGTACTGATTAAGTCTTTGTGAATATATATGATACTTTTATGGCCCTATGCCCTTGTCCTAGATATTCAATGGTGCTTTAGAGAGTAGCCCATTCTCTAGTAAAAGGTGGCCTACCTTCACACAAAAGTAGGCGAATACATAAAATATGTGGTGCCCCACATACTACCTCAAGCTGATGGATTCATTAAGAGCATAGGCTCATCCTCTATCTCATAGGCTGACCACGTATATTAAAACACACGGCTTAGTATCTTAGGGATGAATAATCATCAAGTAGTATTCATTGAATTTATTCTATAATTTCAGTTGACCCATGAACCCCAAGCATTTAGGCTTAATTATAGATAAATTTATATAACAAGATTTAATCCCAACCCCCTCAATGTCTTAATGATCATTCTCTAGTAAAGGCCTTTCATAAGAGGATCAGCCAAGTTCCCCTCTAACTTTACCTAATCTAAAAATACTACCCCATTTCTAACGATGTTCCTCATGATATTATGCCCTGAGTTGAATGTGTCTCCTTTTCTGATTGTAAACATTGTTCTTTACAGTAGCAATTAAGGCTTGATTATCACAATGCAAGGAAACTGGTGGTGTTGGCTTCCCCATAATGGGATATCTGCTAGGAGCTCTCTTAGTCATTCAGCTTTCCTACCTGCCAACTCCAGAGCAACAAATTCAGATTCAATAATTAAGTTAGCGGTATATGATTGTTTGGCTGATTTCCTTGATATTGCACCTTCAGTCATGTAAACACAAAACCACTAGTCGAATTAATTTCATCATTACCTATGGCCCAATTTGCATCAATATATCCCTCTAGTACTGAAGGATATTTATCATAATGTAAACCCCAATCCATACTCCCCTTTAGATATCTGAGCAGATAGGTAAGAGTATTCCAATGTTCTCAACTATAATTATGTGTATACCTACTCAGTTGGATAACAACAAAAGCAATGTTTGGTCTAGTATAGTTTATTAAAAACATGACACTGACTATGATCTTAGCATATTCTGATTAAGCAACAGAATTTTTTCTTATTATTTTTCAAGTGTATACAGAATCACATGATCTTTTCAAAGGGTCTACATCAAAGTGATTTAAATTTTCTCAAAATCTTTTCCGCATAATGAGCTTGGTTAAGAGGAAAACCAAATTCAGAGTTTTTTCCACTTTGACCCCCTATAGTCAAATCAGGTTCACTAGCATCCTTTATTTTAAATTTAAAATCTAGAAAATCCTTTGTCAATTTTATTACTTCTATGCTTATTCCAAAAATGAGCACATTATCAACATACAAACATATAATGACAATGCCATGCTCATTAGATTTAGAATATATGCAATAATCAAATTCATTGATTACAAAACTATATGACAGAAGAGTTTTATTAAATTTCTCACATCATCGTTTTGGTGCTTGTTTTGCACCATATAAAGATCTTATCAATTTACACACTTTATACTCTTGTACAGGGACTATTATTTCCTCAGGTTGTCTCATGTAAATCTCTTATTTAAGGTCTCCATTTAGAAAGGTTGTTTTCACATCCATTTGATAAACGAGCAAGTCGTGTAATGATACAAGGGTAATTAAAGCTCTAAGTGGCAACTTTTGTCAGTGGTGAATGTGTGTCAAGATAATCTCTGTCTTTCTTTTGATTAATGCCTCTCACTACAAGTTTGGCCTTGAATTTATCAATTGATCCATTATCTTTTATTCCTTTTGAATACCCATTTACTACCTAAAGGCTCAAAGCCCATTGGTAGATCAGTCAATATCCAAGTATGATTAGACATAATAGACTCAAGTTCATCATTAATGGCCTCTTCCAAAAGTATGGTCTATGGATCTCATAACTTCCTCCTACGTCTTAGGGTCTTCTTCTAAAATAAGACTTGAAGAAAGTCTTCATTCAAGTCAACCAAAAATTTATATCACTGTTTTCAGTTAAGAAAATAATCACAGAGTCAAGGCCAAATGAGGACTCAATTCTAGGCCTTTTACTACATATAGGCTCAATATTCTCATTATTAGTAGGTGTACCAGTAGATAATATAGGTGTACCAAAGAACATACAAAGAGTACAAGTTTTCATAGGAAACACATTTTCAAAAAAATCAACATCTCTAGGTTCATGTATGGCACTAAACATACCATTGTCATGAATAAGAAAAAATATATAAGCTACGCCATTTTGAGCATAGCCAATGAAGATAAAATCAACAATTTTATGACCTATCTTACTCCATTGAGGATTTAGTATACCAACCTTGGTTGGATAACCCTACACTTTTAGATACTTTAAGTTAGGAGCATGTCCATTCCACATTTCATAGGTGTTTTGTCTAGTTTCATATGAGGCACTTTGTTAAGAACATGACATGCTGAAAGAATAGCCCCCCCTAATATATTTTTAAGTAAACTATAACTTATATGCATGACATTCATCATATAGTTGTTGGTCCTATCCTTTATTTCAGCTATCCCATTTTGTTGTGGTGTAGGGGCTATGGTCTCATGGATAATTCCATTTTTTCTCACAGAATCTTCTCAGTGTGTTCACATCATATTACCTCCTCAGTCAAACTGAAGTGTCTTAATAATTTTGTCCAACTGATTTTCTACCTCTGCTTTGTATTTCATAAATATCTCTTCAACTTCATCCTATGTTTTAAGCAGGTATACCCCAGTGAACCTAGAGTAATCATCTATAAAGGTTATGTAAGGTTATATAGTACTTTTTACCACCCTGACTCATGGTATTTTAAAAATCCCCTAAGTCACTATGAATCGGCGCTAATAGATATGTTTGTTAGTACATTTATTTATTAAAGGGTTTCTTCGGTGTTTTTTCTTACATACATACTTAGAATTTATCCCATTTAGTATTTGATAAATCAAGTACAAAACACATTTGTTCTAGTTATTCCATGGAGGCCACATTTAAACATCTAAGTCTAGCATGCCACATTTTTAAAGACTCAGCAATATAAGCAGAAAAATAAGGACTCTCAAAATTATTAGCAACCTCATAGCTTACATCAACTGCAAATAGTCTAAGATTACAACCATAACTTTGATCAATAAAATCATCACCCCTAGTTAGGACTAACTTATTAGATCCTAACAAAAGTTTCATGCTACCCTTATTAAGAATAAATTCAGAAATTAAGTTCCACCACATTTCAAGAACATGCAAATCATTACTTAAAGATAAAATTTTCGAAAGTGAGTTCAAGGCTTGTCTTCCCTCACCAAGAATTTTACGACGCTAGAGTTTCCCATAAAGACCCCTTTACCATCAGCTAACTCCTAGTACTTCTGGAACATGCTCCAATTTGAACATATGTGCCTAGAAACACCTGTATCCACTGTCTATTCAACTGGATTAAATACCAGACTTTGCCTCTGAAACTATAGCAACAATAAGTTACAGCTCTTCAATCAACTTGCCTTAAGTCTTGTCTTTTCGTTGAGGGTAGTACTTGGCAATGTACTCTGACTTCCAGTACAGGCATAGCATGCTCCTGCACCATTGGATTTTTGGACACTAGGAGAAGCTTTTCATTCAGTTCTGTTTGACTAGATTTTTCCTTATGCCTTTTGAAATTTCTAATATTCATGCTTCTCGTTTTTGCCTTTAAACCTATCAAATTTAGAAGAAGATTCGAGAAAATTGGCACTAATTGAGCTATGGGCATAAAACCCTTTGCTCTGAATTCAATTATCCTCCTCAGTTTTTATTGTCTAATCAGTTCCTTGAGAGTGAAGTCCTTCCCCATGTGTTTCAATTAGTTATGGTAGTCTTCTAAAGATAAAGGTAGTTTATCAAGTAACACCGACTTGTAGGATTCACCATTTTCATGCCTGTAGCTAAGAGTTCGGATATTAAAGTCTCATATTCATGAATTTGAGCCATAATTGTCTTATCATCGTATTTGAAACTTAATCATTCTACTAAGAACATACGTCTTGCTCCCTAGGTCTTCACTATCATGTTTTTCCCCAAGTGAATCCCAAATCTCTTTAGGAGATTTCATTTTTCTATAAATCTCAAACAACAAATTAGACATAAAGTGGAGCAGCATACCCCTACAAGTCAAATTATTCTTTTCATAATTTATTTTTGGATCTTAAATAAAATCACCCTTTCTGGCAGTTTGTTTAGAACGATTAGTGATTTTAGTTTCAACTGAATCATTAACCTTAGTAGCTCTGGCAGACTCAGCAGATGATGGGTTCATAAATAAAATATAAACAACCTCAATGTGAGTGAAGTAAAACAACATCCATTCAGAGCATCTCCTATAATTATTTCCATCCAAATTTTCCATTATAGACATGTCAGACACATAAGCATTGAGAAGCAAGTTTGATTGTCAAGCAACTAAATTTGATCTTTGAATTGTTAGAAGTATATTTCTGGGATATGCGTAAACAATCAAACGCAATAAGAAACCAATGAGAATTTATATGCGAAGATGTGACCAAATAAAGTGGTAGACAAGACAACAAAGAATAAGGTGGAGATCATGTGAAGAAAATCAATAGAAAATGATCACAAAATAATTCTCGTGAGATCAGAATGTTTGACGAAATCAGTTTGATCCTTTCTAAAATATTTTAAAATGATTTTATATAAAAATGTAATTTACCATACTACACCTTGCCCAAGCCCAACCCGACAGACTTGCATGTGTGTGTTCTAGCCCATCTATACTTTGAGCGCAATATTATTTAAAGGGGTTTAGAAAACAAGTCTATATAAAGTGCCTTTGTCCCTTTCATCCTCGTATGTGAGACAAGAAGTACTCCATATTTCTATCATTCACAACAGCCCCTTAAATCAAAAAACATTTAAAGTACATTTCTAACAAAAATTCGTACCACACAATAGGAGTTACTAAAAAATTATAGGAGTCATCAACCTACAAATAGCATTTTCAACTGTTGCACCAAGACACAGTGATGATTTATTCATAAGCATATATAAATTTTTTAATGGAATGGTTATAAGCATACATTTTGGTATTGATGAATATATGCATTCATATAAAATGTGATTATTAGCATGATATGCTTTTTTCCCCCTTAAATATGCAACATGATGACGCATACTTTTAGCAAAAGAAAAAAAAAAATGAAATACACACTTACATTATAAAACGTGTTAAACCAATTTTACAGGCAAATATGGTTACAGATTGAATTTTAAAAAATTAGTCATTTAACGTCCTTGGCGAGAATTTGAGATGTACTTCTATTTTTATGTTGAGCTACGAAATTTAGGTCTAGATATAGTTGAAGACATTCCTGTGAGAAGAGACATCTAATATAATTTCTATACCGTTTATTCCTTTGTATCAACTATATACAACAACAACAACGACGACAACAACAATAAAAGTCCCAGTGTGAGTCTCGCTTGCATGGGGTCTAGGCAGATTTAGATTAAACAGTCTTATCTTTACTGGTATCACTACCCCCAGAGAACTCGATTTCAATAGACCCATCAACATATATATATTATATATATATAGATATATATATATATATATATATATATATGTATGTATGTATGTATATATATACATACATACATAATATATATATATATGCATATACGTATGTATATCTATATATACATACATCATGCATACATACATATATATATATATATATATATATATATATATATATATATATATGCATGTACGTATGTGTGTGTGTGTGTGGATATATATATATATATAGATTGTGATATATATATATATAGATATATATATATATATATATATATATATATATATATATATATATATATATATGTATATATAACAATATTAGATCATCCTAGAGAGGGGTGAATAGGGTGATATCGTGAAAGTTTAGACTTTATAAAGATTCAACGTACTTTAATCTAGTAATGTCCATGTCAGTGAGAACAACATTAAAGGTTAGTCGCCAATGTCAGTAATAACTAAAATTAAAGTGTAGAAATAAAATAGGACAAAACACAAGATATTTTTAAGATGTTTACCCTTCCAAACAAGGCTAGTCACTGCCTAAAACACTCCTTCTCTTAGGATTTAATCACCTCCAATTCTTATTTACTTAAGAAGTACACATAAATGACCCTGGCTTTATAATCTATCTAGCGTTCCAATCTAACTCAACTTAGGAACTTCAGCTAGTGCATTCACTATGTATTAACCTCTCAATACCTAGCTACCGAAGTAAGTTCCCCACCTTACTTGTTACAATTTCTCTCTTTAAGATATTCAAATGAATCAATAAGTACACAAGGGAGCATGTGAATAATTTGAACTTGAGCTCTTTTCACCATGTAATTCTTTCTCTTGTCTTGTAATATGTTTCAACTCTGTCTTTTATAGATTAAAACTCTTTTGATCGTTCGACCTATACTTGTCAATTCTTCAATGTATTCTGCCAAGAAAGCAATGTCGCTGATTCGAACTTTGGTGTTACCAAACTTGGCTCTTGATTAACGATCATAATGGATCTTGATTGCAAAGAGAAGAGCCTGATTTGATCTTCAAAAATCTTGCCATAATCAATCAAAATAGTTTACAAATGCACTTAAGATTGACTTATTATAACTTTCCAAAACTAGATCAAATAAAATCTCTTATAAGATCTTGGATAATACATAAGGATATATTACATCATAATATGTAATCCATCTAGACATAAATAAAGGATTATTTCCAAATATATTAACAGCGATATATTTCAAAGAATAAGTCAATATATCATATAAATTGTTTTAACCAAAAAACAATTTTGTTAATACCAAAGTTAGAGATTCTGACTTTGACATGGATTCCTATAGAGACAAGATTTGTTAGTGAAATCCAATGTATTCAAATTAAACTTTTATGTTTCACTCAAAACACCCAAGGTCTGTGAGCTACGACACTGAAACAGTCAATGATATTGCCACTAATATCGAAGGAGTCATCAATCTCCTCCTTTTTGATAAAATACAAAATTTTAATTTGAAGATCATATAAGCATATTAAACATGTCAGCATATTAAGCAATTAGTAGCAAACCATAGAAAAAATATACCTGATGTGGATTTTATGTTTTGTTTTAAACTCTTTTTACTTACAAGTGCACAAAGTTAATTGTAGACTAGCAAGGATAGGGCGTCGATCCCACGAGGAACAATAGCGATTTTCAATTTAAGTTTTCCGATTGTAAAGAATAGTTTAATTGAGGAGTTGATTATTAATACGAATTAAAGGAACTAAAGAAGAATACATGAGCTAAGAAAATAGAGAGAAATCAGATAGGAAAAAGACGTAGGACTTTGAATTTGACAATTTATGCAAATATTGATTTACTAATCCAAATAGGGATTCAATTTGTCCCTTGATTAACCTAAGCTACTAGAATTAGGTCATAAATTAAAAAGATGACTTTAATTGTCAACTGAGAGAACCTATCTTGCGGTTTAACATGAATCATTCTTCTGAACATAACTCATCTAATTTCTAGTATAAATTATTCAATTTTAACAATTATAATTTTAAAGCCGAGCTATATAACATCATATTGGCTTAGAAGGTCTAATATTTAGTGAGATTACAAATTAAACTATTGTAATCAACATGAATAAACAATAATATTGTGATGCATAAATAGGTTAAGTTCAAGTATAAACTCAAAATTATGTAATTAAAGAGACAAAAATAACCACATAAGAAATTAGCAAAATAATATTAATATCAAGGATCTATCCTAACCCTAGAAGTAAGTAGTTTAGCCAGCCATAGTTAGTAAAAACACCATTAAAATTGGTATATTTCACTTTCTATGCCCAAACTTTTATACTCAATTACACAAATGATAGAATCAAGCACAACTTCTCAAATTTGACTCTCAAATGAGATGAGAAAAGAAGAGAAAAATAGCTAACAAAGCTTATTTTCTTGTAAATCCCTCAATCCAAATGATTTTATCTTACAAAAATGTCTCTTCTCTGTAGAAAAACAAATAGAAGATGGAAGATAGAAGAATGCTTAAATGCTAGAATGATGGATGAATGGATGAATGAATGAATTGCTCTAACCTTGACCCCTTTTATAGTGGAAACTCACCCCTTCTTCATGCCCAAAAATTAATGAAAATTAATTTCAGTTAATTCTTGGTTGTTAGATTGCATGAAAAAGGGCTAGGCTTAAGCTAAAATTAATCAAAGTCAATTAACTTTGACTAGGTTAACAATTGACTTATGTGGGAAATCAGGCATGTTAAATATATTAAGCAGTTAATATATTTAATATCTTGCATATATGGTAAATACCTTTTGTGTGTAGGCTTCCTACGACCATTAGGAGTTGTGTATATATTCTTTCCTACTACCATTTGGATTTGTGTATATAAATACACCATGTAATCACCCTTGATTATTCATAAAAAATACATTCAATCCTTTATGGTATCAGAGCTAAACTAGGTAAACCCTAGTCGATCCATCTTCTCCCTCCCTCTCCCAGTCGGCCGAACCCCCCCAGCACCGCCTCTCTCTCCGGCAGTCATGGCCGACACCACCCCCTCTCCTTCTACTCCCTCTACTACTACCACTCCCAATCATGCCCCCAATTCTCCTCACCTTGCCTTCACTACCATCTCAAACATCAAGCTCCACATCCCCATTCAACTAAGCCTCACCGAGCCAAACTACAAAAAATGGAGTCGACTCTTTCTTCTTCTTGTCCGCCGTTTCAACCTTCTCGGGTATCTCACTGGTGACACCAAACCCACCGGCGATGATGACGTTGAATGGATCCAATTTGACGCTCTCCTTCAAGGCTGGATCCTCTCAACCGTCAACGATGAGGTCTCCGATCTAATCCTCGCATCTCACTCCACCGCAGCTGGCTTATGGGCAACTGTTCATGACCTCTTCCACGACAACAAGCATGCTCGGGCCATGCAACTCGAGCACCGGTTCCGCACCACAATCAAAGGTTCCAAATCCATGATGGAGTATTGCCAGACGCTTAAAAACCTGGCGGACTATCTTGATGACGTCGATGCCCCGATTTCGGATCATCAACTCGTCTTACAAGCTCTCCGCGGTCTCCCTGATGATCTCCGCTCGCAGGTCAACTTCCTTCAGTTTCAGAAGCCTTTGCCGACTTTTCATGAGGTCCGCTCTGCCCTCCTCCTCCTCAAGCAGCAGCGGACTGCCCTGGACGACGGTGACAGTGGGTCCTCCACTGCCCTTGCCGCCACGGGACCTGCGGCGTCCTCAGTTCCGTACCGCGGCGGCAACGGAGGCCGCGGCAGCGGCGGTCGCAACCGCAGTGGCCAGCGCGGGCGCGGCTGCGGCAGAGGCAGTACACCGGGCCCGCGACCCACCTACGGCGGCTACGTTCCTTGGCAATCTCCCTCACCCTGCCCTAGCCCTAGCCTTTTGGGTCCTCGGCCCCCTCTCCCGCTAAGCCCCCATCATGCTCACGCCTATTACACCCAACCGATTTGGCCAAGCTCAAACCCACACAACCCCTACGGCTTTAACCCGTACCAACATCCCCCACCCGCCAACCCAACCCACCCGCCCACCCACCCCCCACCCGGCAGCTCTTACCCGCAACCCACAACCCCCCCACACCCACAGCTTTAGCCCATCACTTCGACACCATGTCCCTTCGTGAGCCTACATGGTTCATGGATACTGGAGCCTCCCACCACATTGCCTCCGCCCCAGGTACTCTTTCTCATGTATTTTCTCAAAGTTTAAATTCACCATCGTATATCACTGTTGGTAATAGATCTAAAGTGCGCACTACAGCTACTGGCACTCATACTTTTCGCACCACCCCTCCCCTCTCCCTCCGTCATGTCCTTGTTTCCCCCCATATTATCCGTAACCTTATCTCTGTCCGTCAGTTTACTCGTGACAATAACTGCACCATTGAATTTGATTCTCGTGGTTTCTCTGTGAAGGATCTTCGGACGGGAACCGTGATTCATCGCTCCAATAATGATGGCCCCCTCTACCCGCTCCGCCTACCCGATCCAGCCATCCACGCCAACGTTGCCTTGGTGGACCTTGACACCTAGCACCGTCGTCTTGGCCACCCTAGTCCTGCCGTTCTTCGTGGAGTTTCGAGCCCCCTCTTTTCTTCTTTACATAAATGTCAAAAGCTTTCCCTTTGTCATGCTTGTCAACTGGGCAAACATGTCCGTCTCCCATTTTATTCGTCTAGTCGTGTTTCAACTTTTCCTTTTCAATTATTACATACTGATTTATGGCAATCCCCCATCCCAAGTGTTACTGGTTTTAAGTTTTATATGTTCCTCTTGGATGATTTTTCTCACTATTTATGGGTGTTTCCTCTCCGGCATAAATCGGATGTCTTGTCTCACCTCACTACTTTTCTTGCATATGTGAAAAATCACTTTAACACAACCATCAAAGCGATCCAGTGTGACAACGGTACTGAGTACCGAAACTCCCCCCTTCAATCTCTGTGTGCCTCTCTGGGTATCGTGTTTCGTTTCTCTTGTCCCCACACCAGCCAACAAAATGGTCGGGCTGAGCGCACCATCCGCACCATTAATAACATTGTCCGTTCCCTTTTATTCCAAGCAAATTTACCCCCTAACCTGTGGGTCGAAGCACTTCATATGGCCGCACACCTTTTTAATCTCCTCCCCACCACTACGTTACAAAATCGCACTCCCCATGCACTCCTCTATGGCACCCCACCCGATTACTCCCACCTTCGAGTATTTGGGTGCCTTTGTTACCCCAACGTCTCCGCCACTGCCCCTCACAAACTAGCCCCTCGCTCAGCTCGGTGCATTTTTCTTGGCTACCCTACCCACCAACGTGGGTATCGTTGCCTCGATCTCCTAACTCACAAAATCATTGTCTCACGACACGTCGTTTTTGACGAGTCCACCTTCCCTTACTGTCGTACATCGACACCCACTGATTTTGACTTTCTCGACTCCACGGAAGACGACATACCACTTCATTTCCGCCACAACTCCTCCGCCCCATTCCCCCCTCCGGCCTATCACCCTACCCCCCTACAGCCCACTCCCCCCTACGGCCCCCGGCCCAAACACCCCCAGCCACCCCACCCTCGGCCCACTCCCCCCTCCTGCCCACGGCCCAACCACCCCCAGCCACCCCACCCCTGGCCCCCACCCAACCCGCTCCCACAACCCAACTCCAGCCGGCCCAAAACCATCATCCCATGGTCACCCGGTCTAAAGCCGGCATCTCTCGCCCGAAGCAAATACTCAACCTTAATACCACCGCCACCCTCTCCCCCCTCCCATCCACTTACCGTAGTGCACTCAAAGATCCAAACTGGCATGCTGCTATGTGTGATGAATTTAATGCTTTGATTCGTAATCATACATGGGAATTAGTACCCCCCTCTCCCAACCAAAATGTTATCTCTGGAAAGTGGCTCTTCCGCCACAAACTTGGCCCTACAGGTGAATTGTCCAGGTACAAGGCTAGGTGGGTGGTTCGTGGATTCCATCAGCGCTTCGGGGTGGACTACGACGAGACTTTTAGCCCTGTCGTCAAGCCCGCTACCATCCGCATAGTTCTCAGTCTTGCTCTCTCTCGGGGATGGCCCATTCATCAGCTTGATGTCAAGAATGCTTTCCTCCATGGTACACTTCAAGAGACCGTATATACCAGTCAGCCCTCCGGTTTCCAGGACCCATCCCGGCCACATTATGTTTGCAAGCTCAACAAGGCCTTATATGGACTGAAACAGGCCCCTCGCTAGTGGTTTCATCGGTTTGCTGGTTTCATTCAGACTCTAGGATTCCGAGGGTGCCAAACAGATCCTTCGCTCTTCGTTTACACACATGGGACAGATATGGCCTACCTGCTTCTCTATGTGGATGATATAGTTCTCACTGCCTCCTCTTCCTCACTTTTACACCGGATCACTCAGCGATTGAAGGGCGAGTTTGCTATGACCGACCTAGAGGATCTCCATTTTTTCCTTGGTATCAACGTTCAGCGCACGCAGCATGGCCTATTCCTTCACCAGACACAATTTACGCATGAAATTCTTGAGCGCGCTGGTATGCTCACCTGTAAGCCCATCTCTACTCCTGTTGATACTACGGGGAAGTTTGCTGCAGCCTCCGGTCCCCCAGTATCCGATCCCACACTTGATCGCTCTATTGTCGGCGCCCTTCAGTATCTCACTTTCACCCGTCCGGACATCACATATGCTGTACAACAGCTCTGCCTACACCTCCATGATCCCCGGATTCCTCATCTCACTGCCATGAAACGCGTGCTCCGCTACCTTCACGGCACTGTCTCCCATGGCATCACTCTATTTCGCTCAGGTACTGATTCTCTGCAGGCTTATTCCGATGCTGACTGGGCAGGCTGTCCAGACACTCGGCGATCAACCTCTGGATACTGTGCGTTCTTGGGAGACAATCTCATCTCTTGGTCCTCAAAGCGACAGGCCACCACCGCCCGCTCCAGTGCTGAAGCAGAATACCGGGCTGTCGCTAATGCTGTTGCTAAGACAAGCTGGATCCGCAACCTTCTCCTCGAGCTACATCAGCCACTATGCCGAGCGACACTTGTTTTTTGTGATAATATGAGTGCTGTCTATCTATCCTCTAATCCTGTCCAGCACCAGCGCACAAAGCACGTTGAGGTCGACATTCATTTTGTTCGAGATAAAGTCACACTGGGCCATGTTCGCGTGCTTCACGTCCCTTCCTCATCGCAATACGCTGATATCATCACAAAGGGACTCCCGTCACTTCTCTTCCTCGACTTCAGAAGTAATCTTGGCATTCGCTCTACACCGCCAACGTAGTTGGGAGCATGTTAAATATATTAAGCAGTTAATATATTTAATATCTTGCATATATGGTAAATACCTTTTGTGTGTAGGCTTCCTACTACCGTTAGGAGTTGTGTATATATTCTTTCCTACTACCATTAGGATTTGTGTATATAAATACACCATGTAATCACCCTTGATTATTCATAAAAAATACATTCAATCCTTTAAGGCACTTGATAAATTGGAGCATCTAGGTTGGACAAGTCTGCTAGATTGACAATGGGGCCACGGGACAAGCCCAAATAGAGGGAGAGAGGGATAAGAGGATGGGGATGGCTAAGGCCATGGTTGAGGCCAGGAAAGAGAGGCCCAAATGGTGATAATGAGAGAAAGAGAGGAAGAAGGGGCTCGGGCTTAACGGGCTGATAGTTGTTGTGGTGTTTGGGCCACCTGGAAGAATAAGCCCACTTGGGTCATTTGGGAAGGAGGAGAAAGAGCTTCGAGCTAGCTGTTGGGATAGTGGACTTAGGAGAAGAAAAAGAGAGTGAGTGAGGAAGAGGGAAGAGGGTGGCGCTGGTAGGCTGGGGTCTGTAGGACGGGCCAGGCCCAGGCCACTAGATAAAGAAAGGCAGAAGGACGTGGGTTAGAAAGAGATGTAGCGCTGGGCTAGGCCTCGTGTGCGCGACAGGCCCACGTACAAAAATGAGGTGAGACTGAGAAAAAGGAGGAGTCGAGTACAAGCCTTGGGCCTTGGTTCTTTCCCCTTTTTTTCTTTTTTTTTTTTCCCCTTGCTACTGGGATGAGCTCAAACATAAGCTACTTGGAGTTGGGTCAAGTCGAGTAAGATTGATTAGGTTCATGCCCAAATTCATTTATTTTATTTACACCTGAAAACCATGTAAAATATGAATTATTTATTCATAAAAATATATTTCAAAGACTTAAAAGTAGGTAAAATGAAAGAGAAAATTACAATAAAATATGAATTATCAATAGCATAGCCAACCATAGAAAAATATAAGGCACCACTAGTCACCTAGTTGTGAATGCTACATGCTTTCAAAGCCTTTTAGGCAATCTTTGATCTTTCATAGTCAATGTCCTAGAGTCCACACTTTTTCTCCCCCTTTTGACTTTCATTAAAAGGGGTGGACTTGCAAAAATATTTGGCAAATAATTGTTTAAAAACATCCAAATTCTTAGAAATATAAAAATAGGAAATTATTTGTGTGAACAAAAAGAGAGAAAGTATTCAGGTTGATCATGTGGGCGGTGGGCTAGACCATTAGACTTTGGTTCCTCTGCAGCCTTTGGTACACCAGTCTCTTCCCTAATGTCTACCTCCTGACCACCTCAGCCTGGGTGGTCTTGAATGTCATCTCCAACCTCTCTACATTTGCCCCAAACTTGTCGTTTATCACTTTGAAGTCCCTTCCTCTATCTTTAGATCCGTGACAATGCTTTTGAGCTTGGTGGCACACTTCTTCAGATTCTTACACGCTTCTTTGAGATTAGCCAATGTTTGCTTAATCTCTCACTGACCCATCTTCAAATTGGTGAGCTGCCCCTTAATCTCTTTAAGATCTCCTTTAAACCATTCTGTCCAAGGAGCAGGGATCACCTGAAGGAAGGGTTGAGATGTGGGAGTCTCAATGTCATTGATGAAAATATCCTCTTAATGTTTCCAATGTCTACATGGGAGAGGTTTGAATTTTAGACTCTTAAGCATGGTTTCATTAATGGTCGGGATGTAAGAATCAAGGCATTCTTCGCCTTTAAGGGAAATTTGAAATGCCTTAAATATGTGAGTTAGGAGATTTGAGTAAGGCAAGGGGTGATTCCTTGATAGGCTACAAACCTTGATCACGTATTCGAGAATAAGCTCAGTAAAATCCATAGAATACCCCTCCATAATGTAGTAGACGGTTTCAAGGAGGGTGTCATTGGTTGTCTCCTTTGATGATCCTCAGGGATATATGGTCCTAACCAGAACATAATGAAGGAACCTTGGGTCATAGTACAAGGCTACGTATGGTCTGATTTTTTGATTTTACAGGGATGGGTATACTTGAGGGTGATAATAGTGTCTTTGACCTTAGTGGTGTAACAGGTTCTACCCCTACCCCTAGGTTCCACGTTGTCAAAGTTAGCATAAAATAGTCGAGGCAACTGAGAAAAACTTCATCACTTACTTCAAATAGACCCATGCAACCCAATTTCTTCAATTTTTCAACAAAATAAAATTTTTCCTGCCTCAAGAAATTGAAATCAATGAATTCACAAAAACCAAATCCATCTCTATCACATGGTTGAACCGTTTTGCTCCTATGTTAGTGAAGCATTCAAGGGGAAGGTTAGGGATCCCTAGATCTTCTAGAGATTCTAGTTTACAGAAGGAGTTACCAGAGTTTGTGGACAATTCTGCCTTAGAGTCTAAGATAGTGTTGATTTCCCTAGGCTTTGGTAATTAGTGTATGGTGGCACTACGAGTTTGCTTAGCAGAGGTGGTGAATGCTTCAATAGTGGCACTTCCTTTGCATTTGGAAAACATGGTTGATTGTGGTATCAAGGTTTGGACAAGAGAGAGATAAGGGTTTAAGGGTTCGAAGGAGAGAGAGTGGAGGTTGAGTAGTGAGCAGTTTAAGCCAGGGCACCCCATCATTATGGGGTTGAGGAGAGAGAAAAAAGGAGTGGTAGGTGCCGATTCTTGGCAGGTATTGGATACCAAGGGATAGGATTAAGGGCAGTTTTTGAGAAAATACATCATTGCCTTTCATAAACTGGAGAGAGAAACTACCTAAAATGGGTTGGTAGGATACTAAAAATTTGATTTTGAAAAACCACAGTTTTCAAAATATGGCAGCTGATACGGCCGCAAGCGCACGGTGACATTGTAGCAAATCAAGGTCAATCCCACAGAGACTAGGTTGATCTATTGGGCTATATTCCCTCAAGATACGCTAAGCCAATCCAAACTTTAAAATGATAAAAATAAGAAGATAAGGAAAAAACTATAACTAATCCAAGAGGTTTCAATTTAACAACTTCTAATTCACTAATTTTAAATCAATTAAGGAGAAAACGCCTAGGAATTCATGTAGTTATGAAAGTTGATTGGATCGAAACGATAAATATGTGCTTTTTTTCTAATTGATTAATCCCGAGGAATTGCAATCTCTCCGAAAATTTAGTCTGCTCTTTCGAACTCAACCAAATTTGCCTGAACTAAGCAAGAGTTGTTCTTTCAAACTAATTTATCTTAATCCAAGTTAAATATCTTCGATTACTTTCTAGTCCTCCTAATATGCAAATCTCTCTTTCGAGACGACTCAACGTTAGGTCTAATCGAGTAGTCCAACAACCAAATGTCACATTGCAGTTTTTCACCAGATTGTTTCAAGTAAGCAAGCAAATTTTGGCCACAAATCCACTCACAACATGATAATCACTCGACAGAATGAAATCAAACCAATCATGAAGTAAACACAATTCTATAGATTAAAACATTATCCATTAACACTTTCATAAACTACTAGATCTCTAGACAAAGATTAAACTACTCACGCATGATTAAATTAAACATCTAACAACTCTAAAATGATAAATCTAAAGAGAAAAGAGAAGAGAAGAGAGAAGAGTTTGCTCAACCAAAATGCGTGCTTGAATCTTTCGATTGCAGAACCTGATCCCGCTTCCTCGCGAATCTTCTTCTTCTACTTCTTCTCCCTCACTCTAATATAAAATCCTAATCTACTTGAACAGAGGAAAAGGAATGGAATGGGATGATGGTCTCTTCTCTGCTGCTGAGGGACGCCCTATTTATAGGAAAACTCAATCAACCTCAGTCACACGATGAAAGAAAACGAAGAGATTAGCACTTATGCTTCCACTACGGACCATGGCATCCACCACGGGCAGACCGTGGTGCTGTCTGGCTCGTCATTCTTCTATTCTTCCTCTCTTTCACGGGCTTGGCAACTCAGGGACATCTGTGGGGAGTCAAAATACACTCATTTATGGGTCAAATCTGTGATGAAAAGGCCCAAAACCTGCAAAAGTCATCAAAGCACTATACCCAAGCGTAAAATGGGATTTTTAGGGTAAAATCTAAGCATAAAACTTATGAATCCCCTAAAAACACATCAAAATGATCCTAAAATGATATGCTCTATGGGTACTTATCAAACTCCCCCACGCTTAAACTGTTTCTTGTCCTCAAGCAAACACTATATAAAACCGACAAGTGGAGATGCATCTATGACTCAGAACATGACAACCTCTCTAAACTAGGCAAGCCATAGCATGTCACAAGCAAGAATGTCAATCAACGGCAACCCCAAATAGTGCACAACACATTTCAAAATTAGGAGGAGGGGGTTTTTGAAGGAGTATAAGACTACATGCACGATATCAAACTTGATCATTCCTAAAAGAACCACAAAGCATGTCATGCAAGCAGATGGAATTGAATAGAGCCAAATAGACTGGTAGAGCCTCACTTCTGGGAAATGTGGAGCACTCCCGCTCATGTGTTTGAAAATATAGCATAGGTTCACTCAAAACTCATTCCAAAAATGCAAACTACCATAGGCTTGCAAAGACTCTCAAATATTCCACCACTAAAATGCAATGTATACGAGACAATCAAGATGACTTTGATAGGGCTGCAACGTGGGCTACAATGGCTAAGGAAAAGGAGTGGACAAATGAATTTGGATAATGTAGAGCTACTTAGCCAAGTGACTAAAGAGTAATCAACAAAACACTAGGTAATTATGAAGTTTACTAACACTCCAAACCCAAAAATACAATGAAAATACCCCAAATGAATCATATAGAAAATGAGTTGACAAAGAATCAAGCTCCATACATAACCCATGCCAATCACTTAGTTTTTTTTTTCTTTTTTTTTTCTTTTTCTCTTTTTTTTTGTTTTTTTCCGTTACATGACTTTAACTTCGTTTTTTTTTCTTCAACATAAGTTTTTTTCCTTTTTTTTGTTTTGGTTTTTTTCGGAAAATGAAATGAAAAGTGCAATTATTGAAAGGCATAGGATCACTAACTATCAACTCACAGCCGAATATATATATACACAACCCAAATAAGAGGGAACAAAAGCAAATGCTCAATATTATCAATCCCTCAATAAGCCAATATACCAAAGCCACTTTAAAACTCAACTATCCCCAAAACCACCTACTACACGCATGAAGTGATGTCCATAAACTTGGCTTAAAGGTAGGAATATGTGTTTAGCTAAGGGCTAATATGAATAGATCACAACAAAAATGGATATAGGCTCAAAGGGGCTAGTAAAGGAAAATAAACATGTAATACAAAGGTTGGCTATTTGGCTATGTGGCTAAAATGATCAACAACAAAGAATGCCTCTATCATATCATCAAATATGCACATGCGAATGTAGTTTTGAACAAGAATATAGGCAAGTTCTAGAGATGCAACATGGAAGAGTCACACATATGAAAGAAGCATGAGACTAAATATAATGATTAGTCCAAATAAGGCTCAAAATCTCACGGGATATCTACCAAAGTCTCATTAAGCTCATAAAATGACTCTATGTACAAACATTACTGTGAAGGACTCCAACGGATAAAATAATTTTCAATCAAGACAAGGTTAAAAGAAGAAATATTCACAAAACCTTCACAAATTTTAGCACCAAAAGGGATTACACATCAAAAGTTACTCAAGCACATGAAAGCTATTAGGCCTAACAAACATATCATCGGAGGTTATCTCAAACCAATCCTCACTGTCTCTATATGCAAATCTAAAATGCAAACCTAAAAATCAACTAAATGCAAAACAATAATGCAAACAAAAGAGAAACCTATAACTATATGCTCTAACATGTATGCAAACTAATAATCGAAATAGAAAATATAGAAACTACCCCTCGCCCATACTTAGATAAAACATTACTATTCAAAGGAAAGAAAACTTAGAGAAGGGGAACAAAAGAAAACAATCTTACCAGGCTGGATGCAGAGTGCACCTACGCTATGTGGCCTCATAATAACCAGGACACATGGAGCATTAGCTACTCCATCACGATGTCAAGACTCGACTCATGAAATCGGACACTGTTAAAGCATGCAAGAGCTTATCAAACTCCTGGGACCATAATTTAGAAAATAAAAGGTAAGAGGCAATAACCAAAATTACACCAAAGAGAATAAGTATCCTCTTAACCTTATCAAAGCCCATAGAAAAATCATAAATACAATTAAAGAATGTAGACCACATGATTTTCTTAGACAAGTCTCCTAAGCACATGCAATATGGATCAAGTGAGGCATTATACCCACTAAAGTAACCTAGGTAAAGAAAATTATCAACATTTCCACCAAGCATATAAAAAATGTATCCACAGTGCCCAAATCAACATTAGAATCACAAATCTTAAGGTTATTAATGGGCACATCAATGCAACACTCATGGAAAGAAGAGACTAATGAACAAAGAGGTGAAACATGAAAATGATCAAGGGGATTGGGGATAACCCTATCATCTAAACTAAGGCCAGGAGACTCTTCATGCATAAACACATCACGTCACCCCTGTAAATGAGTTTCAACTAGATCATGTACCTCTTCTAAAGTATTTTCTGACTCAAAACATGCATCAACAACACTAAAACTAGCAAATCACTCAAAAGGTTCACCCACCTCAAGGCCCGTGCACTGAGCTAAAGGAAAGAATGAATCAGGTAAGGTCAGGATAATATCAGTATTGTCGCAGGGTGATACAAAGTCAGATGGTGCATAGCATGTGTAATAAGGACTTGAATTTATATCATAGTCAGAAGAATTGCAGAAATCACACCGAAAAGGGGCATAATAACATCTAGCATAAAATGCACAAGGATCAGGAATAGAATAACCAAAAACACAACTAGCCTTCTCAAAGTCAAATGAATCCCAAGCAATCCACTCAAGCAAATACCATGCCTTATCAACATTTTTACCATAAAAATCCCAATACTCTAAAAGAGTTCGAATTTTACTATTCACACCCTTATTAATTACCTCTAAAATTTTCCATTGACCAACACAATAACTACATTGAGCAATAAAAGCATTCAAATGTTTAAAATACCTCCAAAATAGTAAATGGAAAATTGCCATTGTTTTTTTTTTTTCAACTTTCTTTTTGTTAATTTTCAAAAATCGTTTTATAGGTTTTTTGTTTTGATAATTTTAGGCCAAAGAAAAAATAAAATGCTTAGTCAGAGCTATCAGGAAAAACCCAATATTCGACGCTAATCCCCGACAACGGCACCAAAAACTCGATACGGCCGCAAGCGGACGGTAGCATTGTAGCAAATCAAGGTCGATCCCATAGAGACTAGGTTAATCTATTGGGATATATTCCCTCAAGATATGCTAAGCGAATCCAAACTTTAAATTGATAAAAATACGAAGCTAAGAAAACAACTATAGCTAATTTAAGGGGTTTCAATTTAACAACTTCTAATTTACTAATTTTAAATCAATTAAGGAGAAAACGCTTAGGAATTCATGTTGCTATGAAATTTGATTGGATTAAAATGACAAACATGTGCTTTTTCTCTAATCGGTTAATCTCGAGAAATTGCAATCTCTCCAAAATTTAGTCTATTCTTTCGAACTCAACCAAATTTGCCTAAACTAAGAAAACTCATTCTTTCGAACTAATTTATCTTAATCCAAGTTCAACATCTTCAATTACTTTCTAGTCCTCCTAACATGCAAATCTCTCTTTCAAGACGACTCCACGTTAGGTCTAATCAAGCAGTCCAACAATCAAATGTCACCTTTCAGTTTTTTACGCGATTGTTTCAAGTAAGCAAGCAAATTTTAGCCAAAAATTTACTCACAACATAATAATCACTTGGCAGAACGAAATCAAACCAATCATGAAGTAAGCACAACTCTATAGATTAAAACATGATCTAACAACACTTTCATAAACTACTAAATCCCTAGATAAAGATTAAACTACTGGCGCATGATTAAATTAAACATCTAACTACTCTAAAATGATAAATCTAAAGAGAAAAGAGAAGAGAAGAGAGAAGAGTTTGCTCAGCCAAAATGCGTGCTTGAATCTTTCGATTGCAGAACCTGATCCCGCTTCCTTGCGAATCTTCGTCTTCTATTTGCTCTCCCTCACTCTAATCTAACATCCCAATCTACTTGAAGAGAGGAAAAGGAATGGAATGGGATGATGGGTGGGATGTTTTCTATTGCTGAGGGACGCCCTATTTATAGGAAAACTCAATCAACCTCAACCACCCGATGAGAAAAAAACGAAGAGATTAGCAGTTATGCTTCCACCACGGACCGTGGCATCCACCATGGGTAGACTGTGGTGCTGGCTTGCTCGTTATTCTTCTATTTTTCCTCTCTTCCACGGGTATGGCAACTCAGGGACATCCGTGGGGAGTCAAAATACACTCATTTATGGGTTAAATATGGGGTAAAAAGGTCTAAAACTTGCAAAAGCCATCAAAGCACTATACCCAAGCGTAAAATGGGATTTTTGGGGTAAATCTAAGCATGAAACTTATGAATCCCCTAAAAACACATCAAAATGACCCTAAAATGATATGCATTATGGGTACTTATCAGTAGCTTTTGAGGCAATTAATTGATTTAAATCCCCAACTATAAGCTACTTGCCATAATTGATATGTGTGATATAAATCCAACATCCAAGGACACGAATTTGATATGGACTCTGAGATCTTGTCACAATGTCTTGTCCAATGTCACTAGGTTTTACTTGCATCATTTTCTCACATTGGACTTTGAGGGATCCTCCCCCTTAATTCATGTATTCATCTTCAACATGCTAAGCTCAATTCGAATAAAATTGAACTTGATCTTCACCAAGTGATTTAGTGACAATGTCAGTTAATTACAAGTGTGAAGGAAAAAATTCAAGAATGATATTACCTTTCTCAATACGATCTTGTATAAAGTAATGCCTGACTACAATGTGTTTGGTTGTTAACTGCTAAACTGGATTCATCGTGATATTATTGTACTCATAATATCACATGGGAAGGGACTTTTTGGATATCAAAACAAATGCATCATAGTTGTTGTGTAATCCACAGTATTTGAACATTACTTACTCCTGATGCTATCTATTCTGCTTCAACAGTTGATAGAGCTACGGAGCTTTGTTTCTTTGATTGCCACGAGACTAAGGAGTGTCTAAGGAATTAGCAATATCCAAAGGTGCTTTTTCTATCAACCTTATAGCCTGCATAATCGGCATCTGAATATCCAATGAGATTGAAATCTCTATCTCTAGGATGCCATAAACTAACGTCCTTGGTTCCTACAAGATATCTACAAATTCTTTTAACAACGACTAGATGTGACCCTCTAGGAGCAATTTAAAACCTGGAACAAAGGCATACACTAAACATAATATAAAGTAATGAGCCAATCATTCCTTTATAGACCATTTCTGAAATTGACTTATCATTTAGATCAGGTCCAATTTTATATTCAATACTATTGAGGTGCCATCATGATTTACATCATCAAGCTTGTACTTCTTCAAGATTCTTCATTACTTTGGTTGAACGATGTCATCTTGGCTTTGCTTAATCCGAAGCCCTAGAAAGAAGTTGAGTTTCCCACCAGACTCATCTCAAACTCTTTACTCATCAAATTTGAAAACTCTTGACATGAAACATGGTTAGTAGCACCAAATATAATATCATCTATACAAACTTGGATGATGAGTAAGTCTCCCCTCTTTGTTTTAATAAAAAGGGTTTTGTCCATCTTCCCCTATGAAAAGCCATTTTCTAAGAGAAATTTGCTAAGTCGCTCATACCAAGCTCTTGGGCTTGCTTTCAACTATAAAAAGTTTTATAAAGTATAAAAGCATGATTTGAAAATTTAGGGTTTTCAAATCCGAGGGTTGTTCAACATAGACTTTTTCATTTAAAAAGTCATTTTTGAAGGCACACTTGATATCCATCTGAAATAAGTTGATGCCTATGTGAGATATAAAAGCAGGCCATATGTAGCTGCTTCTAATCTAGCCACAAGTGTAAAGGTCTCACCAAAATCTATGCCTTCCTATTAGTTGTACCCTTTTCCAACCAATCAGGCTTTATTTCTCACCACTACCCCAGATTCATCTAAGTTGCTCCTAAACACTCACTTTGTCCCAATCACTGGATGGTTATCTAGTCTTGGTATAAGGGCCCAAACTTGGTTCCTCTCAAACTAGTTGAGTTCATCTTGAATTGCCAATGTCTAGTTCAGGTCTCCCAATACTTCAGCATAGTGCTTTGGTTCTACATGAGAAACAAATGAAAAGAATGCACAAAAATTTCTCAGTGATGAATGAGTCCTTATACCTTTGTTGTGGTAAGTGAGCCAAATTGTCTAAGGGATCGACAGATTTGTATTTGAATCCCTTCCTTGGTTCATTGAAGTGGTTTTAAACTTGACCCTGGTCACTTGAGGATGACACAATGTTCATGTTATCAGCTTGGGGTCGTTCACATGCATGTTGTGAGGTTTCTGGAGTAGCTTCAATGTCATCAGGTTGTCCTTAGTCATCCTGATTTGGACACTGGTCTATATTGCTAGGAGCATACTGGTTATTAGTATTGTCCACAGCTCCTTCATCTTCATCATCTACATATTCACTTAGATGAAGCTCATCAAATGAAGGTGAACTAGCAAAACTGTCATTACTTTCATTAAAAACAACATGATTGGATTCCTCAATGACCTTTGTCGGTTTATTACAAACATGATATGTCTTACTAATAGAGGAATAACCAACAAATATAGCTTCATCACTACTTGGATCAATTTAACTAATATTTTCCTTACCACTATTGTGGATGAAGCATTTATTTCCAAAGGCCTTGAAATATGACATATTTAGTTTCTTGCCTTTGAAAAATTCATATGGCGTCTTTTTGAGCATTGATCTGATGAGACATCTGTAATTTACAATGTTGATAGCCTCAACCTATAATGACTTTCGAAGATCATTTTCACATATTATTGTCCTAGCCATGTCTACCAATATCTTGTTCTTCCTCTCAACAACTCCATTTTGCCAAGGAGTTCTTGGTGCTGAAAAGTTATGAGAAATGTCATTTTTATCACAATAATCAATGAAATTGTCTTGGTTAA
This sequence comes from Carnegiea gigantea, assembly GCA_029747015.1. NCBI lineage: Eukaryota > Viridiplantae > Streptophyta > Magnoliopsida > Caryophyllales > Cactaceae > Carnegiea > Carnegiea gigantea. The sequence goes on along the minus strand of JAKOGI010000882.1, from coordinate 115,987 downwards.
ATTCTCTCTCATGGTCAGTTCTGATTGCAACCACTGGCAAGTACTTTAAGATTTGCAAGTTCTTGCACAACTTCATAAACTCCTTGGGAGCTTCTATTTTATCCTTCAAAAAGATCACCTATGTGAATATGAAGTAATCACTGACTATAACAAATATACATGAACTGCCTCCTAGACTTCTTATGCAAATTGACCCACATAGGTTCATATTAGAGCTGGGGAAAGCTGATCCGATGCGATTACCGACCCAAAACTAACACGAAGCTAAGTGAGTTTGAGTATACATTTTCGACCCGTTTAATTAAATGGGTTGACATGTTCAACCCGTTTAATTAAATGGGTTAGATTCAGGTCGAGATTCTCGACACGAAAAAGTACTTATTTAACCCATTTAGTTAAATGAGTTAAATAGGTCAAATAATTTGTCCATTTTTTATTTATCAATTTACTTTTGATTAGATAATTAATAATATAAAATTTTTTAGAAATTGTGAATTATGACAAATCTGGGGAATTTCAAAGAGTAATTATTTAATGTGATATATAAACTTAAGTTTTAACACTGTAATTGCGTATTAGTTGAAAATATTAAATGCATAAATAGTTAATTAAGCGATTGAGCTTGACCTGTTTATCTTAAATAGGTTAAGCGGGTCAACCCGTTTAAAAATTAAATGGGTACAGGTCTAGATTTTTCAACCCGTTTAACAAACAGGTTAGGTTTAGGTTGAGGAACTCTCAACCCGTTTAAACTCAACACGAATACAGACCCAACTCAATACGACCTATTATCTAGCTCTAGTTCATATGTAAGGACACTAAGTACCTTGAGGTAGACACACTTTTCAATGGTTTGAAGTGCTTACCTCTAACACATACACTACACACACAATCTTTCTCAAATTCGTAAGAGAGTAACCCTCTTACTACATCATGCTTAAGTAATTTATGAAGGTGTGCATGCTAGCATGTCATAATCTACAATGCCAAAGCCATGCATCATCAACAAGTTCTCAGATAAGGAAGATGCTTAGGAGAGACATGATCAAGGTTTATGACATAAATATTATCTAATCTAGTACCATGCAATATAATGTCATTGGATTTGGTATTTTCAACAGCACATTTGAATTCATCGAACCATACACGGTTGCCCCTATCACATAGCTTTGAAATGTTCAACATTTTGTATTTCAAATCATCAACCAAATAGACATGTCAATAGAGCTTGCAAAGTTCTTACCAATCTTACGAATGCCAAGAATATTACCTCAACCATTGTCTCCAAAGGTCACTCTACCTGATTTTTATTTTCAAAACTTAGTAAACATTAAGGCATCCCCAGTCATATGTATTGAACACCCACTGTCCAAGTACCATGGATTGCTCTTTTCTTTTAGGCATACTTGCAAGAATAAAACTCAAGCCTTCTTGTGTTCTTTGGTAGCAGGGTTTGGATAAGGGTGACCAGTGTCCAACTTTGAGGACATTGACCCTTTGGGAACCTATACTTATATGATCCTTCCATAAGAGGTCTCTTTGCCATTGAATTTTCTAAAGTGCTTTTGACCTTTACCTGGATCAGAATAATTAACTTGGGTACCTACGGCCAAAGTACTTATGGTTCTTTCGGTAAACAGTGTGACATTGGTCATTGTGACCAATGTTACCGTTTTTGGAACTACTCTGCTTTGAGGTTTCTTATATGATGTCTCTTTAATACAGAAGTGATTGCATGATCTTTTCTTATGATTTGGTTGAAACCAAGACCTTCCTTATTAAAAGATATACATTAGGATCCAAGTAATCTATCCAAATTTTCTTGACCTTCAGTAAATTTTAAAAGAGACTTGTGAGAATCATCACACTTATTTTGCAAAATAGTTTTCTCATTTTTAAGGTCATTTGGTGTGTAGATTTTCGTAAGATCTTTGCAAGTTCTCATTTTCCTTTTTCAGGAACTTGTTTTCCTTTTTAAGGGCCTTGATCGTAGTTATGTGATCTTGCTTGTATTTAACATACTTTAATAGACCTTCAGCAAGATACTCTTTTATGAAATTAAGAAGATATTTTGATGTTACCTCTTCTGATTCATCACTTTCTCCATTGTTATCTCTGGCTATAAGATCGAGGTTGATTATTTCTTCATATTCACTTTCACTTTCACGGCTATCACTATCACTTATTATGACCATAGCACTTCCTCCCACCTTTTTGGACTTGAATATAGTTCTCTCATTTTTCTTTTTGATATTTGGGCAATCCTTTATCATGTGACTAGGAAGTCCATAACCATAACAATAGTTTTGGTTAGTGTCAATTTTTGAGACAAATTTACCTTTAGAATTTTGATCATTTCTCTTTGAAGTTGATCCTTTGAGAATTCCCTAGAATTCTGGGTGCTTTTAAACATCCTTTTGAATCCTTTGGATATCATAGCCACTAATTCATCTTCATCAGTTTCAGATTCCTCTGGTGGCATGTCAATGTCATTGGACTTTAGTGCAAGTCCTTATTGTGGTGTGCTCTTCAGTTTCTTCCTCCAGTGAATTTCATAGGTTATAAATTTTCCAACAAGATCTTCTGACTTGAGGGTTTTTAGATCTTGTGCTTCTTCAATCGTTATGACTTTGGTCCCCACTTGCTTCTTGGAAGACATCGCAACACTTTTTAGGCCATCTCTTCATTAGTGTATGTTTTTCCAAGGACTTAACATTGATGATAATCTCAGTAAAGCACATATATATGTCCTTTATGGATTCTCCAAGTAGCATCTTGAAGAGCTCATACTGATGGACATAGATGCTAATTTTGGATTCTCAAACTTGACTAATCCCTTCATAGGTAGTCTCCGATGTGTCATATGCTTAACACATGGTTAAACTCGCTAGAATCTAAATCGCAAAATAAAATGTTCAATGCCTTATAATTTGTGGCCTCTTTCTCAGTCTCTTCATGAGTGAATGTTGATATGGGCTTTGGAACAATTTTATCTCCTTCCTTCACAGGCATAAAATCACCCTCAGAGATAATCTTCCAAAGCTCATAGTCATGATCCTTGATAAAGATATGGGTAAGCTTTTTCCAATGAGTAAAGTTAGAACCATGGAATAAGGGAGGTGTAGTAAAAGAGGATCCTTGATCAATTTCTGTATTTCAAAAGGAAGCCATGATCTTTTCCACAAGAAGATCGAATTAATATATATGGACTTGGCTCTGATACTAATTGAAGGTCTCAAAAGACAATGTTGGATCACCCTAGAGGAGGGATGAATAAGTTCACATCAGAAAATTTTAGACTTTATAAAGATTCAATGTGCTTTGATTCCATGCTATGAATGTCAATGAGGACAATCTTGAAGGTTAGTCATCAATATCAGTAATCAACAAAATTAAAGCGTAGAAATAAAATGGGATAAAACACAATATATTTTTACAATGTTCACCCTTCCAAACAGGGTTAGTCACCACCTAATTGTACTTCTTCCCTTCAAATTTAATCATCTCCACTTCTTGTCTACTCAAGAACTACACACCGATCACATTAGCTTTACAATATGTCTAGTATTCCATTCTCACTCGATTAAGGAACTTTAGTTAGCACACTCATTAAGTATTGACCTCTCAATATCTAGTTACCCAAGTAAGTTCCCTAACTTGTTACATTTTCTCCCTTTAAGATATTCAAATGAATCAATAGGTACACAAGAGAGTGTATGAATAATTTACAGTTGAACTCCTTCCACGATGTAATACTTGTTGAACTAACTGTATAAAGTTTTGATGATAACAAATCCAAGTGTAGCATACTTACTTGAGTAATGTTGTTCTAAACAAGCTCTCCAAATAGGTCCTACATAGTTGTTTGTATTGATCCTACTTACCTGTTCTATCTACTAAATGTTGAGAACAAATTTTAAGAACAGGTTCCAAACTTCAGTGACACAAAGATCAGCACACAACAAATCTCGACAACAGCTGACTAAGTCTTAAAGACCAAGTTCCTACATTCAGCGATACAAGATCACCCGAGTAATCAAGGTGACCAAGGTGTTTGGAGTTGCACATCCATCTTCGACAAGATGACTGATTCTTACAACAAGAAGTCTCGATTTGATTTAGGTTTTATCTTTTAGATTCTTGTTAATATGCCAATCTTGAAAGTCTCAATCTAACACTTCTTGAAACGGTTGAAAGTCTCAATCCAACACTTCTTGAAACGGTTTTCGAGATTTGCTTCAGAACACCATTTCCAAATAACCCTGCAAACAGGGTGCCTAGGTGTTCCTGAAACTGTAGCGGCTACATCCGTTTTACCTGAAAATGTCTTTTGGTTGGCTGGCTGCTCTAAGAATCCTTTTATGAAATTCTAGGCTGATTAGTTAAGTCCTAAAAAGATTATTATTTATTATATATATGTAGCAGATTGCAAAACCATTTTTGCTAGAGATTTTTTCAAAATCCGAAAAATCTTTATTCCTTATTTTTAGGCCATGATTGATTCAAATTTTGAAACCAAGATTTTTATCCTTTTTGGGCTAAATTACACGGCTATATTAAGTGGCTAATCAGTTTTTATCCCGTGAGTATCAAATTCCTATATTTTAGGAGAATCTTATCTTCTTTGTTCCTAGCCGTTAGAAATCTGAAGAAATCTCCTAAGCTGTTAAAATCAGAAGATTTATCTATCTTTTTTGAAGGAGTTAGCCGTTGGGTTTGCTTGCTTAAATAAGAAAATCTTTTCACTCCTTTCGGCAGAGATATATAAGGGAAAAAATCGATTTTTCACAGAGCATTGAGAGCTTTCTAAAGCTACATTTCAAAAGAAAAAACCGTGACAAGATTGTGCAAAAATTGAGCTTTCAAAACTATTGGCATACTAGGACTTCATTGTACCTTACATCTGCTTAAGTCAGAAGCACCCCAGTAAGGTGTTTTGTATCCTTGATCTCAGATCAAAAGTGAGTGAGTGTGTCCTTAGTCGTGTGGACTTTGGACGTGTCCAATCTAGAGAGATTTGGACGTGGTGTAACCTGTCTTAGAGAAGAAGGTTACGTGGGTTACAAGTTGTAACAAGGAGTGTTACTTTTGTAACGTGTTCAGCCCGTTAGTGAAGTGGTTAAATCCTACACGAGGTAGGTCGTGGTTTTTCACACCTCAGTTGGGCTAGAGGTGTTTTCCACGTAAAAATCGTGTGTGCTTTATTTCTGCATTTATCTACTTGATTTTCGCTTCTGAACCAATTGGGAACATCCGCTGCAAACAAGGCCCAAGACTGTTCGTCATTCAGAAACAGTCTTTACAATCAAGGTCTAAGGCTGTTTGTCAGTAAATAGGCGAAAATCGAACACCACAATTCACCCCCCTCTTGTGGTCATGTACTCTTAGAATTCAACAAGTGGTATCAGAGCAAGTTCTCTTCTAAAAGGTTAACACCTTGAGAGATTCTGAAAATGAGTACACCACAAGGCATACTTGAGGGCCAATCCATCACTCGACCACCTTATTTCAATGGCCAATACTACAGTTGGTGGAAGAACAGGATGGAGAACTATATACAAGCTGAAGATTACGAGTTATGGATGCTCATCAAGAACGGGCCCCTTGTTCCCACGAAAGTTCTTGAAGATGGAAAAAAGGTTCCCAAAGATCCTACTGAATATGATGCTGAGGATTACAAGAAAATGGAAAAGAATGCCAAGGCCAAGAAACTTCTCTATTTTGGCCTAGGACCCGATGAATATACTCGCATCTCAGAATGTGAGTCAGCTCAAGAAATATGGAATGCTTTACAAGTAGCTCATGAAGGAACAAGTCAAGTCAAACAATCACGCATTGAGTTACTCATGAGACAATACGAGTTGTTTGATATGGGTGATCATGAGAATGTGATGGATATGTATACCCGCTTCACTCACATAACAAACGACTTAAAATCCCTGGGAAAATCCTTCACCACTGAAGAGTTGGTAAGGAAAATTCTAAGGATTTTGCCTCGATCATGGGAAGCCAAGGTAACAGCCATCCAAGAAGCCAAAGACACCCTAGACGAGTTGATTGGTAATCTCCAAACATACGAACTGAGAAAAAATTCTCAACAGAAAGAGGAGATGAAGAAAGATCGAGGACTTGCCTTAAAAGCACAAGAAGACGATGATTCTGATCTTGAGGAAGAAGGGATGGCTATGATGACTCGAAAGTTCAAGAAATTCTTCAAGAAAGTCAAAGAAAACAACAAAAGGAAGGATTTCAACAAAACCAGAAACACCCCCCGAGAACAGTTTACTGGGTGTTTCAAATGTGGCAAAACAGACCACATAGTGAAAAACTGTCCCTTACTTCGAGAAGAGCAAGAGCACGAACACCCCAGGAAACAAGGTAGAAAACAAGCTGCAAACAGTTCTGGGAAACGATTCTCGAAAGCAATGCTGGCTGCCTGGGGTGACTCCTCTGAAGATGAAGAAGAGTCTGAAACTGATGAAGGTGCTGTAGCTCTCATGGCACAAAGTGACACGGATTCAGATGATGAGTCAACAAACAGCCTTACTGATCTCAAGAACAAGGTACGTGGTCTCAATAAGGCAACTCTTAAAGAATTACTGTATTCATTGATGGATACTTGTGTAGAATTGAAAAGAGATGTCCGAGACCTAGAACTAGAAAATGAGATCCTCAAGAGTGAAAAACTCGAGGTTGAAAAGAAAATATTCTTTTTACACCAAAACTTCAAGGAATCCTTGATCTTGAAAGAAGAGACTCACTCTGTTACTTTAGCCAAAGCAGAAAAGGAATCCCTAGAGTTGAAAGAAAAGGTTGAGTCCTTACTTGCTGAAAACAAGAACCTGTTGGCGAAAATAAAAAAATTGGAATCTGATCTCGCCACAAACAGGCTATGGAACAAGTCCTCAAAAGCGCTTGAATGGCTAAACACTCACCACAGTCAAAATAAAAAAGGACTAGGTTTTGCTCCTAAAAGGACCTTTTACCCAGTCAATAGAAAGTATGTTGGATTACCTGAAAATATTGTTTGCTTTCATTGTGGTAAAATGGGTCATTATCGATACACTTGTCCTTCAAGAAGGTATGCCAGTAAAAGAAATGAAGGTTATGTGAAACAAATCTGGATTAGGAAAGATGAGATTTATCTGTCTAAAAGAATGGGACCCAAGTGGATCTGGGTTCCCAAAACTAACCCTTGATTTGTTTTGTAGGCTGAAGTGAGAGAGAACAACCCAGCAAACAACCCAGCAAACAGCCCAGGGAACAACCTTGAAAACAAGCAGCTGTGGTATGTTGATAGTGGGTGTTCGAGGCATATGACCGGTGAAAAATCCAACTTTCTCTCACTTACAGCTTCGGATGGTGGGAGTGTGGCGTTTGGAAACGGCAAGTCTGGGACAATTGTCAGTATAGGTAGGGTTGGTGAGTCCCATTCCCACTCAATTGATAATATCTATCTAGTTAATGGCTTAAAGCCCAATCTGCTTAGTGTGTCCCAACTGTGTGACAAGAACAACCTAGTAGTGCTCTCACCAACACATTGCTTGGTTGTAAACTCAAACACAGGAGATGTCGTGTTAAGGGGGAAGCGTCACAAAAATGTTTACAAAGTATGTATTTCCACACTTCCCCAAAACGATCTGACTTGTTTGAGCGCTTTAAATGATGATAATGCTCTGGCACAAGAGACTAGGTCATGCAAGTCTCACTCTTTTAAACAAACTTGTTTCCAAAGACCTAGTTGTTGGACTACCTTCCATCAAATTCAATGATGACAAGGTTTGTGAAGCTTGTGCAAAAGGCAAACAAGTCAGACCGTCTTTTAAATCAAAAAATTGTGTTAGCACTACCCGACCTCTCGAAATGTTACACATTGATCTATATGGTCCTATGAGGATAGCAAGTAGAGGTGGGAAGAGGTATGTGCTGGTTGTACTGGATGATTACTCTCGATTTACTTGGACCCTGTTCTTGGCATCCAAGGATGAAACTTTTGAGAATTTTATTACCTTTCTCAAAAGGGTTGAAAGGAGAGTAGGACACTCTTTAGTTAGTTTAAGGTCTGATCATGGTTCTGAGTTTGAAAATGCAAGCTTTACAAACTATTGTAATGCACATGATGTTGATCATAACTTCTCAGCCCCAAGAACACCCCAACAGAACGGGGTGGTTGAGCGCAAAAATCGCACCCTAGGAGACATGACTAGAACAATGCTTATTGCTAGTGGTCTTCTTAGGAACTTTTGGACAGAGGCTTTGAACACATCATGCTACATTATAAATAGATGCATGATTAGACCTATTTTGAGCAAAACTCCCTATGAACTTTTCAAAGGTAGAAAGCCCAACATAATGCATTTAAGAACATTCGGTTGTAGGAGTTTTGTGCATAACAATGGAAAGGATGCCTTAGGGAAGTTTGATCCTAGGAGTGATGAGGCAATATTTCTCGGTTATTCCTCACATAGTAAGGCATACAAAGTGTTTAACAAAAGAACCTTGTGTGTTGAGGAAAGTGTGCATGTGCTTTTTGATGAATCTAACTCGTTGAGCAAGAATGATGCACAGGAGGAAGGATTTGAATTAGGTCTTGTTCGAAAAGAAGTGTTGCACCAAGATGAACAAGGTAAGAACACCGTGGAGAAAACGGGTCCTGAAGCTGTTCCTCAGAACGGCAGGCAAGGTGAGGACCAAACAGGGGGGAAGCAACGTTGAACCCTGTTCGGGACAACACCAGTCCAGTTCCTCAGGAACAGGCCTGTAAACAGGTGCAGAAACAGGCTCAGGAGCTGTTTCTGAACCTAAATCTTCAAGTATCCAAGCCAGAGCAGAAAGTGTGTCTGTGGATCCCCTAACTCCACGACCTTGGAAGCATCATCGAACACCCCCTTGATCAAATCTTGTCTGATATAAATGCCGGGGTGCAAACGAGATCTAAGCTTAAGAATTTTTGCGCTTTCTATGCATTTCTATCTAACATTGAACCAAAGAATGTCAATGAAGCTCTTGCAGATGCAGATTGGGTCACAGCAATGCAAGAAGAGCTTCACCAATTTGAAAGGAACAAGGTGTGGCACCTTGTACCCCAGCCTGCAGTTAGAACAATCATTGGAACCAAGTGGGTGTTCCGGAACAAGCTGGATGAGTCTGGAACAGTCACTAGGAACAAAGCTCGGCTGGTGGTTCAAGGCTACAATCAGGAAGAAGGGATCGATTATGAAGAAACCTTCGCACCTATTGCAAGGATTGAGGCTATTCGTATCCTAATAGCCTTTGCAGCTCATATGGAGATCAAGTTATGTCAAATGGATGTCAAAAGTGCATTCCTAAACGGATACCTTAAAGAAGAGGTGTATGTCAAATAACCCCCTGGTTTTGAAAACAGTGAATTTCCAAACCATGTTTTTCAACTTGACAAAGCTCTTTATGGTCTAAAACAAGCTCCTAGAGCTTGGTATGAACGATTGTCAAGCTTTTTACTTGAAAATGATTTTAGAAGAGGCAAGGTAGATAATACCTTGTTTCTAAAATCTAAGGGGGAACATCTGTTGATTGTTCAAGTATATGTTGATGACATCATATTTGGGGCAACTCATCATGATTTATGCAATGAATTTTCAAAGATGATGAGGAGTGAGTTTGAAATGAGCATGATGGGTGAGCTTAATTTCTTCTTAGGCTTACAGATCAAGCAAATTTCAAACGGCACCATGATCCATCAACAAAAGTATATTCAGGAACTACTTAAGCGTTTTGGAATGGAGTCGGCCAAGCCCATTGATACTCCCATTTCGCCTTCTACCCGGTTAGTAATGGATGATGGGAGTCCCTCAGTTGAGGAGAAACTCTATAGGGGCATGATAGGGTCACTCTTATACCTTACCGCTAGTAGGCCCGACATTGTTTTCAGTGTTGGTTTATGTGCCCGTTTTCAGTCTAATCCTGAAGAAACTCACCTTAAGGCTGTTAAATGGATACTAAGGTATTTAAACTATACACCTAATTTAGCTCTATGGTATCCTAGAGGTTGTAATTTTGATCTTGTTGGATATGCTGATGTTGACTATGCAGGCTTCCTGGTTGATAGAAAAAGCACCATAGGTATGACTCATTTCCTTGGACCTTGTTTGGTATCTTAGGCAACCAAGAAACAACATTCAGTTGCCATGTCCACAGCAGAAGCTGAATATGTTGCAGCTGCTTCATGTTGTGCTCAATTACTGTGGATAAGACAACAACTCAAAGACTTTTGTGTTGACACTGGATGCATACCTATTTTTTGTGATAACACAAGTGCAATTAATATTGCCAAAAATCCGTGTCAACATAAAAAAACTAAACATATTGACATACGTCATCATTTCTTAAGAGACAATGTTGAAAAAGGGTTGATCTCAATGAATTTTTGTGCCACAGAAAACCAAATTGCTGATATATTCACCAAGGCGCTAAGTAGAGGTCAATTTGAGAAAAATAGACTTGAACTAGGTCTGATTGAAACAACCTAAGTACCCTGTTCTCTCCCCCTATTTGTAACTTCCATAGGTTAAAGGTACAATGTGTTTAATAAAAATTGTTTGCAATCAACTCTGTGCTATTTTAGTATATGTGCATTCTTTGCAGCTGCTGGCATCCGTTTAAATTTAATATGATTGCCTTTATTATCTTGTTACTGTTGAATCTCCTCCAAGATCAAGCAGCAAGAACAGGTACGCTCCTTGATTGTTAGTATGTGAAACAAGTTGTGTCTAGCCTTTAAATTTTCCTCCTTCCCGAGGCATGCGCGGGCAGCTAGTAATGATCTACCCGTTGTAACGGGTAAATCTTTAAAGATTTGGCATCCTCTCTCTCTTTAAATCTCCAAATCTTTGCCTCTCTCTCTCATCACTCAAAATCAGCTAAACCCGAGACTGCTTCTTCTGTTCCTCCCCCCAAAAGAGCCAAAAAGTCTACTGCCTCTTCTGTTTCTATCAAGATTGCGCATCTGCTTAAGCGCAATGTAGTTAGGGGGAAAATAGTGAGAGTTCAATTTTTCGAGGAACAGGGGTTGGGGGTGTTCCTACAGAAGCTGCGTGCCCAGAACTGGCTGGACCTCTTCACGAACAACCAGCTGGGGTGTTCTGTACCAGAATTGGCTGAGTTTTATGCCAATTGTGCTGTCACCGAAGGGGTGGTGACAAGTAAAATTGGTGATACACAGGTGCAATTTGATGCACAAACTCTGGGTATGATTTTGGGTGTTCCCTCACTTGGCTTTGATGTGTATGTGAGGGAGGATAAGTCTGTCCTAGGGACAGCCAGGCTGCTGGAGCTTTCACAGCGGTTGAGTCAAAACCAGGGCCTGCAAACACCCACATCCGTGAAGAAGGGTGAGATGACCTCTCTGCACCAACTGCTCTTTATGTTTGTCATAAAAAAACATCATCCCAAGAGGTCAAGGTAGAAACCAGGCTGATGCTCTTGATGAGTGCCTGGTGGATCTTTTGGATAGGGAGGAACCCATCAACCTTCCTGTTCTTATGATCCGCCATATTGGGCGCATTGCAAACACCACCCGGGCACATGATCTTGGGTATGGTTTTCTACTGACGAGGGTTTTTGAGCACTTTCGGATAGAGCTCAAAAGGGGGGTGGCTGCTCAAGTGATTGATGAGATAGGGAGTGACACCCTCATGGGGTGTGGACATACTCTGGCTGAGGGCTTGGTCTCCAAACAGGGGAGCCGAACACCCAGACCTCCTGTTTCTGGGAGGTCATCAGTCAAAGTTGAGACTGTTTTAGAGGATAACTCCCGCCTCAAGGATGAGCTCACAGCCGTCAAGGCTGCCCTGGAAGAAGAGAAGGCACTATCTGCCAAGCGTCATGAAGATCTCCTTGCCCTTCTCTCCTCCCTCGCTACCAAACTCCCTCCTCCGCAGCCATAATCACCCCTTGTAACCTGTTCTCATCGGATGTTTCCTAGCGTTCTCTTCCCTGTTTCTTTCTGTGTTTCTTTTTTTTTTTTGTATTGCACCTTCCGGACTTTCAATGACAGATCTGGTTCTGTTATATCTTACTTATCTCTTGCTATGTCTTATGTGATTTACTGGCAAACACCATGTTCTGACTGTTGTTTGTGCCTTTTTAATGATGCCAAAAGGGGGAAGATAAGTGGACCATTGACCTAGGATGAGTTGAACGGTTGAGTCATTAGTCTTTATACTTACATATGTTTTTTTGACTTGACTGACCTAGCACCTGTGTGGATATATATCAGCACTCAAGGCACTTACGAAAATAAAATCTTTTTCTTGTCAATATGGTCACTTGGTTTGTCATCATCAAAAAGGGGGAAATTGTTGAACTAACTGTATAAAGTTTTGATGATAACAAATCCAAGTGTAGCATACTTGCTTGAGTAATGTTGTTCCAAACAAGCTCTCCAAACAGGTCCTACACAGTTGTTTGTATTGATCCTACTTACCTGTTCTGTCTACTAAATGTTGAGAACAAGTTTTAAGAATAGGTTCCAAACTTCAGTGACACAAAGATCAGCACACAATAAATCTCGACAACAGCTGACTAAGTCTTAAAGACCAAGTTCCTACATTCAGTGATACAAGATCACCCGAGTAATCAAGGTGACCAAGGTGTTTGGAGTTGCACATCCATCTTCGACGAGATGACTAATTCTTACAGCAAGAAGTCTCGATTTGATTTAGGTTTTATTTTTAGATTCTTGTTAATATGCCAATCTTGAAAGTCTCAATCTAATACTTCTTGAAACGGTTTTCAAGATTTGCTTCAAAACACCATTTCCAAACAACCCTGCAAACAGGGTGCCTAGGGTGTTCCTGAAACTGCAGCGGCTACATCCGTTTTACCTGAAAATTTCTTTTGGTTGGCTGGCTGCTCTAAGAATCCTTTTATGAAATCGTAGGCTGATTAGTTAAGTCCTAAAAAGATTATTATTTATTATATATATGTAGCAGATTGCAAAATCATTTTTGCTAGAGATTTTTTCAAAATCCGAAAAATCTTTATTCCTTATTTTTAGGCCATGATTGATTCAAATTTTGAAACCAAGATTTTTATCCTTTTTTGGGCTAAATTACACGGCTATATTAAGTGGCTAATCAGTTTTTATCCCGTGAGTATCAAATCCCTATATTTTAGGAGAATCTTATCTTCTTTGTTCCTAGCCGTTGGAAATCTGAAGAAATCTCCTAAGCTGCTAAAATCAGAAGATTTTTCTATCTTTTTTGAAGGAGTTAGCCGTTGGGTTTGCTTGCTTAAATAAGAAAATCTTTTCACTCCTTTCGGCAGAGATACACAAGGGAAAAATCGGTTTTTCACAGAGCATTGAGAGCTTTCTAAAGCTACATTTCAAAAGAAAAAACCGTGACAAGATTGTGCAAAAATTGAGCTTTCAAAACTATTGGCATACTAGGACTTCATTGTACCTTACATCTGCTTAAGTCAAAAGCACCCCAGTAAGGTGTTTTGTATCCTTGATCTCAGATCAAAAGTGAGTGAGTGTGTCCTTAGTCGTGTGGACTTTGGACGTGTCCAATCTAGAGAGATTTGGACGTGGTGTAACCTGTCTTAGAGAAGAAGGTTACGTGGGTTACAAGTTGTAACAAGGAGTGTTACTTTTGTAACGTGTTCAGCTCGTTAGTGAAGTGGTTAAATCCTACACGAGGTAGGTCGTGGTTTTTCACACCTCAGTTGGGCTAGAGGTGTTTTCCACGTAAAAATCGTGTGTGCTTTATTTCCGCATTTATCTACTTGATTTTCGCTTCTGAACCAATTGGGAACAGCCACTGCAAACAAGGCCCAAGACTGTTCGTCATTCAGGAACAGTCTCTGCAATCAGGGTCTAAGGCTGTTTGTCAGTAAATAGGCGAAAATCGGACACCACAATTCACCCCCCCTCTTGTGGTCGTGTACTCTTAGAATTCAACAATACTTTCTTGTGTCTTGTAACATGCTTTAGCTCTGCCGTTTATAGTTTTAAACTCTTTTGACCATTAGAGCTATACTTATCAATTGTTCAATGTATTCTATCCAGAATCCAATGTTGCTGATTTGAAATTCCGTGTTTTCAAACTTGGCTCTTGATTGATGATAATAATGGATCTTGATTGCTTAGGGAAGAACTTGATTTAATATTCAAAGATCTTGCCATATCAATAAGAATAATTTAAAAATGAATCCAAGATTGATTTATTACAATTTCTCAAAGCTGGATCAAATAAAATCTCCTGCAAGATCTTGGGTAATAAGGAAAGATATCTTGCATAAAAAGATATCATCCGTCTAGACATAAATAAAGGATTATTTCCAAATATATTAATACCAATATATTTCAAAGAATAAACCAATATATCATATAAATCATTTTTACCAAAAAATGATTTTGTTAATACCAAAGTATGAGATTTTAACTTTGACACTGGATTCCTATAGAGACAAGATTTCTTAGTGTAACCCTATGTATTGAAATTAAGCTTTTGTCTTTAATTCAAAACAGCCAAGGTCCATGAGTCATGGCGTTGAAATAGTCAATGACATTACTACTAATATTGAAGGAGTCTTTGTATATATATATTCATATATATATTATATATATATATATATATATATATATATATATATATAATATATATATATTATATATATATATATATATAATATATATATAATATATATGGGCAGTGATATATGTCTTATTGTAAGACATTCTTAAGTGCCTTGTTACAAGATACTCATCATAATTAACATATTTTATGATTTAAAATCACAAATTTTTCAATGATTACTCTTAATTATGAATTGCTAACCTTAAATATTCGTCGACTACACCGAAAAAATATTAAATCATACCCTAATCGCATTAACCCTATCTGTAAGTACATATGATATGCGTATTTTAGAAATGTGATAAATTGTGGATAAAAAGATAATTTTATATAATTTATAAGATAGATATGTTTCCACTATTCGATCCTATCATTTTTTTCAATTTAAAAACATAATGGTATGATTTTTAAGTTAAAATAAGACACTTATGAAATATCTTGTAGCAAGACACTTATCATTTTGCACATATATATATATATATATATATATATATATATATATATATATATATATATATATATATATATTATATATATATATATATATATATGTATATGTTCAAATCAATAAACAATTAATAAGCATGCCTAAGCGTTTAGGGCAGGGAATGAAATCCCAGTACATAATCAGTAAAAGGGTACAACCGCCACATAATTGGGGCTCCAATTTACATGCATATGTCTAAAATATGAGGGTCATTTGTCTGAACATCTACACTTGCTGTGCTTTCCACGGGCCATAATGCATTATGATTTTTACTTTGGTCTGTGATATGATTTCAAACCAAAGTTTATAACTTACGTTTTCCTTTGTACATTAAAATTATTATCATCTAATTTCGCTATCCAGGCCAATTTATAACCCTTTTTTAAGGAGAGGGGGCATGCAACTAACACCAATTGAGGTCACTTTATAAAGAACTTTTGGAAAGATAGTGGTGTACATCATGAGTGCTGTGTGGTCTTACAGAATGATGAGAGAGAGGAATGGAAGCCGGATATGTCAATATATGTGCATAATGTTCCTTTGTCAACCTTACAAAAAAGGGGCATGGGCATGACAGTTGCAGCAAAATTTATAGGTATTTATGTTTCACATGAAAAGACTAGAAGTTAAATTTCATTACTTGTAATGATTTCTTTATCTTTTTTTTAAGGTGAATTCTTTTTTTTTAAATAGAATTTTAGGTGAATTCTTTATCTATTCCTAAGTTCAGATGGAATTAAATTGTTGAATGCAAGAAACCCTAAAAAAAGAAAAGAGTTTATTTTGTTGAACTAATTTCTTACAAGGTTTTAATTATTATGTATTCCCGCAGGCTATTAATTTTTTATTTAATTTGTAAAATTTGCAAAAATTCATAAAAATTTTTATCATTTTATAAATTTTTATAGATTTTTTAGTTTATTTTGCAGACAATTCGAATATTTATCTTATTTTTATAGATTTTTACATATTTTAATTTATTCTTTCTTATAAAGGCCTTATTCGACAAAACTGACGGTTCAAGTAACGGATAGCAGTTCAGGTAGTGCATAGCTGTTCAGATTGCGGATATCGTTTCTAATTTAGCTGTTAGCGGACAGCTGTTTAGATGAGCAGTTGAAATAAATGTGTTCAGTAAATTTAGTTGTTGGGTTGGCTGATTAATGTAAATTGACATAAAAATATATAGATAGTTTGCAAAGATAAAATTTTCAAATGATATTTTTTGGTAAAAAAATATAAAATGCTACTTTTGAATGCAAAATATTAATACTATATATTAGTTGTTTAAAAATGCTGTTTAAAATGCTAAATATTACTTGAAATGTTAATTAAAATACCATATTAATGAATACTAAAAATTACCTGACAAATATATTAATTTAGTTAAAATATCAAGCTATTCAAAATGTTATTGTTAACCACGCCTACAGTATAACTAAATATATAAATTTGTACGAATGCTTCTCAGACAAAATGAGCATGTTCGAAGTGAATCCCACAAGATGAAGATCTTTAAAGTTTTCAAGTGGGAACTTGTCTCAATCACATGACAGCTATCTGTCATCATCACGAAGTTTCTCAAATAAGAGCACTCGTACAACTTTATTTTACTTTTTCTTTAAGGTAAATGAAAAAATGTTAGTTTAAATTTGAAATACTAAGAAAATGCATAGTTAGTTTTGTCAATACTCAAAATGTAAGACCTATGATTCACAATAAAAGGACAACTATTTTCCTATTTTACGAAGTGGAAATAATACATTTTTGTTTGAAACTTCTCTTGATACCTTCTTACTCACAATTTTCTTTTAATTTAATAAAATTGTACTCAAAATAGATGTAGGTGGATATGAGATTGAATCCTTATGAACAATTTTATTCATTTAATATGTTGGTATATATACAACTCGAAAAGACAGTAAAACATAAAATAAAATGAAGTAATTGTGCCACATATAAAACAAAAGAGAAAAGCATATATTCTAAGTGCCACTATTATTGTTATAGTTGGAAAAAAAATCTGCATTTTAAGAAATGTATTAATTGCTAGCTTTAATTTACCCATAATATAAAAAAATAATTCATATATTAACCTTATAATTTTTATGGTTTTGACACCAAGAAAATATTAGTTAATTGTCTAGTTATTTAATATTTGAATGTACTGATGGTGAAGTTGTGCAACTATTTAATTTTTCTAATTTAAGTAATTTAATATGACAATCATTTGAGAGTTGGGACAAATTACAATAAAAATTGTGACAATAATAGTAAGATGATGTAGTATAAATTATTGCGAGGTATTAAGGGTATTTCATTTAAAACTTACAGTTGATTTTGTGAAGATATATATATATATATATATATATATATATATATATATATATAATATTAATGGAAAACATGTTTGAGTTATATCGTACAAGTTAACGACATTTTCAAAATTTTTATCATGAATTGGAGTGAAAAACAATTTATGGCAATGTCAGAACAATCTTGCTATTTAAGCATCACAGCTTGAAACTGTCACAACTCAGAATGCTTATACATTCTACTGAGGCACCTACAAAAAGAGTCTGAGAATGCCATGTGGGATGGATGGAGGATTCTTGTTTGACCAGCTACCTACTTTTAATTACAATTCCCATATATGATTACTTTAAGTGAATTTAATATGGGTTCCATTAACTCCCTTCTCTGATCTCTGGCTCAGTGTTAGGCAATTAAATACCCCCACTTCACTCTCTGCGCTCTTTGCGCCGTATGCCCTCCTTCCCCCTCTCTCTCTTCTTCTTCCTTTTGGCAAATTTTCTTACACCACCACCTAGGACAAAGCACCTGTGGACACACCAGAGCTTTCCTCTATATGTACAAAAGATAGAGTTTTTGCCGCTCAATTTACTCCGTCACTGCCCCACAGGCCCACATTCAATTTTCCACCCCCTTTTTCTGTTTTTCCTCTCTTTCCCAGCCAAAATCTTCCGTTTTGGCCCCTTCTCAAGTAAGCTCCCTCTCTTTGTTTTTGGTTCTTTCTTTCATTCCCATTTGAAGAAGAACAAAATCTTAGTTCTTGTTTGGTTGTGTGCTTGAAACTGTGAATGCCCTTCAATTGTGAGAGAGACCCCGAAAAAGTTGAACATGTTTTGTTCAAACTGGGTACATTTGGTTTCTCATTGAGCTGGTTCTTTTCCCACTTTAGTGCAAAAAAGCTTGGAACTTTACCCTCAAAAAAATGGTTGTGAAACTGATTTTGTTGCTTCATCTTCTTATCTTGCCCTCCATTGTCGTGTGTTTGGATGCTTTCAATGATGATGTTCTCGGGTTGATTGTTTTCAAGGTGGGTCTTCATGACCCGGCAGGCAAATTGGTGTCTTGGAATGAGAGTGATGATAATCCCTGTAAATGGGATGGTGTAGAATGTGACCCGAATACTAAGCGGGTCAGTCGGTTAACCCTTGATGGGTTCTCCCTGTCTGGGCATATCAGCCGTGGCCTTTTGAGGCTGCAATCCCTCCAGAAACTCTCTCTTTCCAACAACAACTTTACTGGGTCTATAAACCCTGATTTTGCCCACCTCTGGAGCTTGCAATCCATTGATTTGAGTGGTAACAATCTATCCGGGTCAATCCCTGATGAACTTTTCCAACAATGTGGGTCTTTGAAGTTTGTTTCATTTGCTAATAACGAGCTATCTGGGGTGATACCAGACTCTTTTGGTTCATGTATGTCATTGCAGTCTGTTAACCTCTCTTCAAACCGGGTTTCGGGCAATTTGCCCGCCAAGATTTGGTCTTTGAATGGGTTGCAATCCCTTGATTTGTCTAATAATTTGTTGGAGGGTCAGCTTCCACAAGGGTTTGGGAGTATGTACAGTTTGAGGGTAATCAGTCTAGGAAAGAATGCATTCTCTGGGCAGATACCAGATGACATTGGGAGTTGTTGGCAGTTGCAATCAGTTGATTTTGGTGGGAACTCATTTTCTGGTATTCTTCCAGAATCATTGCAAAGGCTTAATATGTGCACTACAATCAATTTGAATGGAAACATGCTCTCTGGTGAAATTCCTGATTGGATTGGCCATTTGCAAAGCCTTGAAAGTTTGGATCTTTCAATGAATAGGTTCTTCGGGAGAATCCCTTTTACCATAGGGAATTCAAGGTCATTGAAACAGCTGAATCTGTCCTCAAATGGGTTGATAGGTGGATTGCCTGAATCTCTGATGAACTGTGTTGACCTCTTAGCTATTGATGTTAGCCAAAATATGCTGAAAGGGAAAATACCCAATTGGATTTTTGGGTTGGGTTTACAGAGTGTTTCATTATCTGGGAATAAACTCAGGGGAAACATTGAGTACCCCTCTCCTAGATCAATGGCACCCTCATATCAGAGCCTTAAGTTTGTGGACTTATCCTCAAACCAACTCTCGGGTGTCATTCCCTCAGAGATTGGGGCTTTCAGAAGCTTACAGTTCTTGAATATGTCGGGTAACTCATTAATGGGTGCAATTCCAAGAACTGTGGGTGACTTGAATGTGATTCAAGTTATTGACATGAGTAACAATATCCTTAATGGGAGTATCCCTGCTGAGATAGGAAATGCCCTTGAACTCAGAGAGCTGAGGCTCGAAGGGAACAGATTAAACGGGGCTATCCCCTCTAAGATAGGGCACTGCTCATTGTTGACTACATTGTAAGTTCTCTCCTTAATACATTTTTGCTCGTTGTTGTTTACTATGATTGTTACTGTTTTTTTTTTTAAAATAAAAAGTTCCTGATTACTTAAATCCAGATTGTAATAGCAGTCTCTGTTAGCTTTGTGCTTTTTCCTTGCTAGTAGTCACTGTTAGTGAGATTGGCTGAACAATTATTTTTTTGTTAAGTGGTTGCATCAATGTGAAATTATTGTGTGATAAGGTATGCTGCATAATTAATCAATTCCCGAATAATAGGTGGTGCGTATACATGTGAAGATTCCATCCAATTTTTAAGTAGGTGAAATAGTCACTATTAGGCATTTGTTCAGTGCTTTGGGTGTAGTGGAATAAAGCAAAATGTGTGACCAAGGAATTGTAGGCAGCTGATAATATGCTTTTCAGTACAGGGCTAATGAAAGCAGTCTCGTTGACATTTGATTGTATCTAGTAGAACAAGGGTACATACAAGCCCAAACCTGAAAAGGAGAGGGTAAAAACAAAGAGAGAGAGAGAGAGAGAGAGAGAGAGAGAGAGAACAAGGAGATAAGAAAAACCTTACAGAAGTTGGACCTTGGGGCTGGTAGGCTTGTAGATATGGGGATCAAATTTGCTGCTTACTAATAACTTTGATTGATCTATGCACTGTTGTCTTGAAGTATTTTTGTGAGGGCCTTGTTCTGTGTCTAACAAAGGCTTTATCATTGTAATTACAGGATCCTATCTGGAAATAATCTCACAGGTGCAATACCTCCTGCAATTGCCAATCTGAGCAACCTTGAGGTAGTTGACTTGTCTCATAACAAGCTCTCTGGCAATCTACCAAAGGAACTAACCGATCTTTCCCACCTCACTGCGTTTAACATCTCAAACAATAACCTTGGTGGGGAACTTCCTGCTGGTGGGTTCTTCGATACTATCCCCCTCTCATCTGTGGTGGGCAATCCATCTTTATGTGGGTCGGTAGTTAATCAAGCTTGCCCTGCTGTGCATCCTAAGCCCATTGTGCTCAACCCAAATCCAAGCTCATCCTCTGATTTTGGGGATGACTCTTTTCCACCAACTGCCCGTCACAAGAAGCTCATGCTAAGCATCTCTGCCCTGATTGCCATTGGTGCTGCTGCTTTCATATTCCTTGGTGTGGTTGTTATCACTATCCTCAACCTCCATGTCAGAAATGCTCATGATGCTCGATCTGCTGCCCCTCCAACATTCTCCCGTGGAGATGAAGAGTACAACCACTCTCCAATGAGTGATTCCCAGTATGGGAAGCTCGTGATGTTCTCTGGTGAAGCTGATTTTGGAACCGGGGCTCATGCCCTTCTAAATAAGGACTCTGAGTTAGGTCGGGGAGGCTTTGGAGTTGTTTACCACACAGTCCTAGGAGATGGGCGCTCAGTTGCAATAAAAAAGCTCAATATCTCGAGCTTGATCAAGTCTCAACAAGAGTTTGAGAAGGAGATCAAGAAGCTTGGAAAAGTGAGGCATCCTAACCTTGTGTCACTCCAAGGCTATTACTGGACCCCATCTTTGCAACTCCTAATCATCGAGTACGTTCCAAGTGGGAGCTTGTTCAAACTCCTTCACAATGATCCCACCCGGAGTACACTCTCATGGCACCAGCGGTTCAACATCATTGTTGGTATGGCCAAGGGCTTAGCACATTTACACCAGATGAACATAATTCACTACAACCTCAAGTCATCAAATGTTCTTCTTGACAGCTCGGGTGAACCCAAAGTTGGAGACTTTGGCCTGGCAAGGTTACTGCCTATGTTAGACCGGTATATTCTAAGTAGCAAGGTTCAGAGTGCACTTGGGTACATGGCAGCTGAATTTGCTTGTCGAACAGTCAAGATAACTGAGAAATGCGATGTGTATGGTTTTGGTATCTTAGTACTCGAAATTGTGACTGGGAGGAAGCCTGTGGAATACATGGAAGATGATGTCATTGTGCTTTGTGATATGGTAAGAGGGGCATTGGAGGAAGGCAAAGCAGAGAATTGCATTGATCAGAGACTTCATGGGAATTTTGTGGCTGAGGAGGTTATTCCTGTGATAAAGCTCGGTTTGATATGTGCATCTCAGGTTCCCTCGAATAGACCAGACATGGCAGAGGTGGTCAACATTTTGGAGCTCATCCAATGCCCTTCTGAGGGACGAGAAGAGGAGATCGAGTAAGTTTGAAGTTTAGATTAGCGCGAGAGAGACCAAAACGAAGCATGTAAATGGTGTTTTCCAAGCAACAGAGAGAAGTAGTCATGTTTTTGGTTTATGATTGCGAAGGGATAGGAAGAAGTTATATACAGTAAGATAAGAAAGTCAGCTCCCCTTTCAGCATCTTTCTTCATTGTTTCTTTCCTTTTTGGGCATTTTTGTTTATTGTAATCCTTTTTGGTGCCCTGTGCACCTTATAATTAAATGGCTGTTCTCTGAGTATATACACAGATGTTGATTGTTTGTTAGTCTGCTATGCAACTATGACTTGCCCTAATTTTGCATGTCAGAAAATGGATTATACAGTCTATGTCTATATGAGCCTTCATGTCCTGTTTGATAACAGCCTTAAGGACTACTTCACACAGGCTCTTTAAATTACCCGTGCTATCCGACATCAATTTAGGTGAAAAGCACGTAAGGTCCCCCATTCCATTTCCAGCCCAAGTAGTATTTTTTGACCTCTAAGCCTATAAATATGCTGGATTTAATAATTCAAACCTAAGTTATGTGGATGAATATGTCCAGGTGTCGGATTTGATTATTTCTACTGATTTTTTTTGTGATTCTATTAGTCAAATCTTGATTTTTTTTGTGATTCTATTAGTCAAATTTTATACATACAAGGTTTTCACATGAATCGTTCTGAGTATTGCATGTACAATACAATACAAAATATGTCCTATATAATGGGGACTACTAATATTGGAAGCCAACCATGTGTTTTTTTACTCTATATTTTGATATTAAGGTAGTGTTTACTTAGAAGGAAAATAGTTTCCCCGGAAAATCATTTTATGTGAAAAATGTTTTTTCTAGGAAAATTGATTTTCATGTCACATTTTTCGTGGTTTGGTACAACATAAATCATTTTCCATAAAAAAGAGGAAAATATCAACTGAATTGTTTGTTTAAAAAAATATTGGCTGAATAGTCGTAGTTGATATAAATGTTGGCCAAATGAAGGAATTTTGAACTTAAAATTCATATTTGAGTTTTTTTCAATACTTCATCTCAGATAATCAAGTTTTAATCTAAACTGTTGAAATTATTTATTAACAAAAAACATCAACTAAGCTGTTTAAGTAGCGAAAAACGCCGATTGAATTGTCGTGGTGGAGAAAAATATTGACTAAATGAAGGGATGTCGTGCTTAAAATCTGGATCTTAACCTATTTTAATCTTTCCTATTCGATGATCAAACTTCGATTAAAACGATTGAAATTGTTCTAATGGTAAAAAATATTGACTACATAGTTTAAGAGGCGAAAAATATCAATTGAATTGTCATTGTGGAAAAAATGTTTAGCAAATGAAAGAATATCAATGTCAAAATATGAATTTTGCGCCTATTTTAATATTTTATATTTGATGATCAAGTTTTATCCAAACCATTGTAATTGTTTTACTGGCGGTCGACTGAATTGTTTTAGTGACAAAAAATGTCGATTAAATTATTGTGGTGGAGATCAATGTCGATCAAATGAAAGAAATTTGGGCTGAAAATTTAGATTTGAGTTTATTTTAATATTTTCGATCGGATAGTTAAGTTTCGATCCAAACTGTTGAAATAGAATTTTACACCTAATTCAGCTGATCAATCATCAAAGAGTTGAAAGAAGAAAATTAACTTTCTATCTTTTCAAAAAGGAAATCATTTTTCTCTATTGGCAAGGGGGAATCAGTTTCTTTGGAAAATAATTTTTCATCCTTTATAGTGCCAAATAACGAAAAATTGAAAAATCATTTTTCAGGAAAATTATTTTCCTCCCAATCAAACACAACCTGAATGAAAAAAGGCACTACCGTAGTAGTATATAAAGCCAACTTTAGGCCACCCACTTTATGAAATTACATTGCTAATGGAATTCCTAAATGTGAACATTCATTAAGAAGAAAACCCCATTAAATTTTGAATTAATGACGTTAATTATAACCGACTTAATTGCATCAACTCCATTATGAACATGATTAAGAATCCAATTAACTCTCCGACAGTAAAGGAGAAAAACAGAGGCTTGTTGACAATAACAAGAAATGAAGACATACGCAGCCAACGCTGGCAAACATCATAATTAGGACTCACTATCCCATTACTATTTTTCGCCGTAATCACGCTGCCGCTACTACTACGTATAAACTAATCACATGCCCTCCCTTCGCCTTCACGCTGCATCCAATATAATTAAATTAGTTAAGTGATTATGCCTTTAATTAGAAGATTAATAATAATAATAATAATGCTTAGTTTTCAAGGTATGCATGCATAATTTGTATGTTCAAGCAACTGATGTTCTACAGTAGGAAACCTCATCGGCAAACCCATGACACGTTTTCATCATTTGGAACCCACCAAACAACGGAAAAAAAGGTGGAACACTTGCAATCATAAGCACAGTTTATATGAAGGGAAAGCAATCTCTTTTTTCCCCCCTTCTCTTTTCTTGGGTTAATTATAGTAACACAGGCAGCACATGGGCATTGATTTTTCTCCTGTCCCTCCCCCTCATGCATGTTTTATCAAGAACCAAAGTTCACAATGTTGGGCACTTTCGTCAAAAAAATGAAACGATAAATGAACAAAAGGGAAAGAAAATTTTGTGTAAATTATACTTAATAAGATCTGAAAAACTGAACTATAGATAACTCTATTCTTATCAAGAACAATGTAGTCTGCCATAATAATTCTAAGTGTAGATCTTTTTTCCCCCCTTTTTGTAAGTTGGGATTCATTGTATTTTTTTTTTTTTCCGCCCTCTTTCAAGTGAAACCTAATTTGATTATATATTTGGGGATAATCAAAAGAGATTAGGCTTGAAAGTTAGTAGTTTGTAAAACATTTTTATTTGGGACTATCGAACTTTATTGTAGGACCAGCTTTTCTAAAATTGAACTTTCGTGACTATTAAGTTATTGTGTAATAAACTTTTGGTAGACAAATCACTATCGAACATTTTATATAGTTCCTAAAATTTTTCATATTTGCAAATTTTACCCAAATCCTTAAAAACGGACTTTTAAAAATTTTAACTTTGTGCATGTAATATTATTTGCACTAGTACTACTCAAAGCTCTCTTTAATATGATATCAGAGTCACATGATCAAAAAAAATTAAGATAATTTAGATAATTAATAGTTAATTCTAATTAACTGTGTTTAATACTTAAATCATCATCTATTTTTTTGCTACTAGTGATTCGCATATTGTACACTCACCAGAAGGAACGGCTTCAGTAGTGTCACAGTTAAACTATATCACTGACATAATTTGAGAATTAAAAGTCAAATTAGTAAAAATTAATACTGAAGTTAAGGAGATTAAGAAGCAATAGTCTGTAATTCATCTTTCTTTAATTAACGAAATTAGACATGGTAAAAATTTTGATTTAAGCATTAGGACTCCATTTCAGCATAAATATCCTTCCCAAAACCTAAAAAACAAAAACCTATTTCCTTTGCATGACATAAAAATTCAAAAAGAAGTAGGCAACAAAATCAATTGAAAAATCAACTAAAAAATTTCTGAAAAGACAGAGAAAGAAGAAGATCATGGAGATAAGCAGTATAATCTTGAAGAATTATAAAATATGCTTGATAAAGAACAAAATCGAGAAGAATAAAACAAAAGCATGAGCGTTGACCACTACTGCAAGCGCACAAGTTATTATAGTATAGATAAAAGATATTGTTCCTCAGGGCCTAATTTAATCTATCGAGTCTTATCTATCAGAATATGCTAAATAAATTTCTAATTCAAATGGTTTCGATTTAACAACTTCTAATTCGCTAATTCTGAATCAATTAAGAAAAAATATGTCTAGGAATTTATGCAAATATGAAAAATGATCGGATCAGAAGGATAAACATATGCTTTTTCTCTAATCAATTAATCTCGAGGAATTGTAATCTATCCAAAAATTTAGCCTATTCTTTCGAAATCAATTAAATTTGCCTAAACTAAGCAAAAGTGGTTCTTTCGAACTAATTTGTCTTAATCCAAGTTAATTATCTTGATTACTTTCTAGTCCTCCTATCATGTAAATCTCTCTTTCAAGACGACGTTATGTCAGGTCTTATCAAGCAGTCCAGTAATCAAATATCACCTTTTAGTTTTTCACCCGATTGTTTCAATTGTGCAAGCAAAGTTCGGCAAAAAATCTACTGATAACATGAATAACACTTGATAAAATGAAATCAAACCAATCATGAAAATAAGCATAATTCTTTAAATTAAAACATGATCCAACAACACTTTCATAAACTACTAAATCCCTAGACAAAAATTAAACTACTCACACATGATTAAGGATTGAACTACTAATCAACGTTTTGCGAAATCTGAGTGGAAGGGCTTGCTTGAGAATAGCCTTTATCCAAGGGTTTCCAATTGCCTCAAGATCAAACACTCACAGTCAAGATTCCTCACTAATACAATACCCAAACTAAGAATCTAACTAAAAGAATAAAAAAATTTGAGAAAGATAAACTGATGCTATTCTTACTTGCAATGCATCTTCCTCTTGCTCTGCTGCTGCTTGAACGAGGCCTTTTATAGGAAAACTGAGATGAGTTTAGCCACACAGCTGAAGGAAAACAAAGAGGCAATAGTTTCACCTCTCACCACGGTCCGTAGTTCAACTGTGGTCTGGGCTGGAACCAGTTTTCTGCTCTTTTCTTGTACCACAGGCATATGATGGTTGTCTGTGGGGGAGGTCAAGTTACATCTATTAAGGGTCAAATGCTGGATAAAAAGGCTTAAAATCCTGCAAAATATATCAAACAACTATACCTAAGCATGAATCGAGAA
This sequence comes from Carnegiea gigantea, assembly GCA_029747015.1. NCBI lineage: Eukaryota > Viridiplantae > Streptophyta > Magnoliopsida > Caryophyllales > Cactaceae > Carnegiea > Carnegiea gigantea. Next base: position 89,161 of record JAKOGI010000882.1, on the reverse strand, counting down.
TAGGAGTATAAATAATAACATTAAGCACATAATTCTCCTAAAAATGAAGCAAAATAGTCCTAAAATGATGTATACATTAAGCACTTATCAAACTCCTCCATACTTAAACTGTTGCTTATCCTCAAGCAAATGCTAAGAAATAAATCTATACATAACCTCCTCAGGATAGACATAGGTAATTTTCAAATGGCAAAGCTGATCAAAAGGTGGTTGAAAAAGATACAAAAATTATTAACAAACAGATTAGGGACTGAAATTTTTGAAAACCTTAGATAGACCACAGTGTTAAACTTAAATCAATCTCCCCAAATCGTCAAATACAGTCATTCTAACATATGAAACAAGGAAGGCTAGTAAGGTCGGTAGAACCTCACTATAGTTATGTGGCTCTCATCACTCATGTGTTTAATAATAATGAACGTTCTCTCATTTTTCATTCCTTAGACTCAAATCTACTATAAGCTTGACAAGATTCTCAAATTCGCCATCACTAATATGCAAATATACTAGCTAATCATGAGGACTTTCATAGAGTTGTAATGAGGTCATGGATAAAGGTAAGAGAGGAATAAATGTTTTGAAAATGAGGAGCTAGAAGCCAAAGACTAAGAGCTAAATAATTCCAATACATCATACTATATCCTTCTTAGACCATTACATTTTATCAAAGTACATCCCCAATTGAAGAGAGAAAGAGTGGAAAATTACAAATAACTGACAATCCCAACGAGGCTAACACTTTCTTTCATTTTTTTTGTTGTCTTTTTTTTCTTTTTTTTGTTATTTTCCTTTGTTTGTTGTTTTCCCTTTTTTTTTCTTCTTTCATGATCCTTTCTTTTTTTTTTCCCCCAAAAAGTATAGCCAAGAGGGGAATCCATAATAAATTTTAAATTCCAACTCTTCTCCAAACTTTGTACAATGAAACAAGAGATTTCCTTTTTATCAATCAAGATCACACATCTATTCACCAAATAGCCAAAAGTCACTAAAAGATAACAACCTACCTTATCAGTGCCCTATGATGCAAAAGGATAAAACGCTCCTCTAGTCTTGGTTTAAAGGTAAGACAAGTATTTGGCCATGAGCTATAGTAGAAGGTTCAAATCAAGAAAAATAGGATATAGGCTCAAAGGGGCTAGCAAGGGATACAATACACAAGGATAACTATTTGGCCATGGGGTTTAACAAATCAAAGAAAAATACTGCCTCAATCATATTGTCTAAATGCATATGTAAAATGTGATCTTGAATGAGAATCAAAATAACTTCTAGAGAAATGATGTCAAGGAAGAGTCACACATAAAAGAAAATATGAGACTGAATTGATAAATAGTCTTTAAAAGCTCAAAATCTTACAGAACATCTACCAAGGTCATGACTAGCTCACTAGTAAACATATACCAAAATTCATGTAAAGACTCATGGGGTAAATCAACTCGCATCTAACATCTGGTCAAAGCATGGAGATCATTTTGAAAAACTCATTCTCAAATATTTTATGCATAATTTGGGCGAATCAAAGGATCAAACTAAACCAAAGAAGTCTACCAAATCTAGAAAGATCATCATCGAAGGAATTTTTTTCTTTTCTTTTCTTTTTTGTTTTTTCCCCCCTGTTTTTATGCATGCTCCTAATAACAATGTAAACTAAAATACAAAAGAAACTAATAAAAGAAAAACTAAAATGCAACCTAGAATTAAACTAAAATGCAACCTAAAATGAAAAGAAAACTGAATGCACTACTAACAAAACTAAATCCTAAATCAAAAACTCCAAAAACTACCACTAACTACATATACAAAGCACAATCACACCAAACCAAAAACAGGCATCAGACGCCAAATATAACGACTAATTTTTCCATACTTGAATCACACATTGCCCTCAATATGGGCATAGGATAAAAAAAGGAAATGGAGATAGCACAGAATAATCAGAAAGGAGGTGGTGGTGGAGGATGGGGTCGTGGGCCATAAAAGATACGCCAATCCTGGCATAGTCCTTGAAATATTGTGCCTAGATAGCAAGCATCCCACGAAACTCATCGTGGTGCTCTTGGACAAAGTCCCGAAGAGCGGCATTCTCAGAAGCAAGAAATGCTTGAAGAAAAACTTGCTCCTCTTGAATAGATCTAAGGGTGTCTTTATTGTCAGTATAGTCAGGAGGGGGTAGTTGAGTAGATAGGTCCGGTTTGACTAGAATGAGGGGCTGGATGATGGGGTATGGGGCGAACAACCTTCTCATCGCCAGGTACCCAATAAAGGTTACCTCGGTGAAGTAGGGTTGTTCGATCAACATTAGGAAGCGGCAAAAGCCGGTCCCCAGGGTAAATCCAACATAAACGCCCAATCTCAATTTTGTAGAAGTCATAATTTCAAAAGTAGCTTGATCAAGCCACTCGGACTCAGAAACTCAATCCTCAGGGTTGGGCTCAACACCCAAAAATCTAGCAGCAGTAGTCACAATCCCACCTATGACTATCCTATTTTGCTGCTTACAGCAGCGCTATGCAATTGCCTGGCTAAAAAGGAACCTGGGTCAAGCTAGACACCATCAAACATACATGATAGAAAGTACAACTTAGATAATCTCAGGACATTCAGACTATCGTCCCGAGTAAAAAGGGAACAAGCCAAAATACGCTGAGCTGCTCTAATACAAGGGTTCCTAACACTCCCCGAAAGTTCTCCTCAAAATGCATTCGGGTTGAATTCACGGCAGACTTGGCGGTTCGATAAATCTATGCTAGATGGAAAACCAAAGATATTATTAAAGGTACCTAAGTTCATCTCGTAAAATTGACCCTACAAATAAAACGATATGTATCCAACTTGGTATTAAGACCCTCTAATGACCTCGACCTAGATGTACTTAAGAATTCTAGAGTTAAGTCCCGATATATGCTCTTTAATTTCCAAAAAGTGTCCCATACCACCTCTTCCAAATAACCATCTAATATCATCTAACATTCCTAACCGAGCTAATAGTTCTTCATCATAATATCTAGTTGATACAACTATACGTTCATTCAAGCAATTGTATCTAGCAACATAATCAGGATGGGTCAAACTGAGATGGTAAGAAATTTTACCTCTAGCACACGCGGTTCGGGATGTCCTTTGAGGTTGAGGTGGTGCTTCACTTGTAGATCCAACCTCCTTAGTACTCCTTTGTCTCTTGGTTGGTGCTATTGTTGCCAAAACTAAAAACAAAAGTCAAAACAAAAAACCAAGTAAGAAAATTTGAAGAAGAAAATGAAGAAATTAAGTAAGAAGAATAAGAATAAGAGACAGAAAAAGATGGGTATGGTGGATGAGTAAAGTGAGATGAATTTGAAGAAAAAGAAGAAGAAAGAGATGAAATTTGTGGGAAAAGAGAAAAGGTTGAGTGAAATGGGATGATTTTGGGTGAAAATGAGTAAAAATGGAGAAGAAATGAGGAAGAATAAAGGTATTAGCTATGGAGGGTTTAGAGAGAGAAAGTGGAGGTAGAGAGAGAGAGTGTGTCGTGAGGTTGAAGATGAAATGTGAAGAAGTTGAGTCGGCGCCACGGTTAAAAACCTAAACCATGAGCCATAGCAGTATGCCATGGACCGTGGGGTTCACCACAGTCTGACAGTGGTGTCTACTGATCCTCTTTTTTTTCAATTTTCCTGGTGGCACCCCATGGCTATGGTTCCGGGGATCTGGCCATGGTGCCAAATATTTTATTTATAGATTTTTTTTCTCTTTTTTTAATTTTTTACTTCTTTCTTCTCCATCATAAACTACTAAAATGGTAAAAATAAAAGCCAAAGAAAGAAAAAGGAAAAACAGCTTGGATTGCCTCCAAAGAAGTACTCTTTTAAGGTCAAGAGCTTTACCCTTCTTCTTTACCTGGTCCGGATCAGATAGTGTATGGACATCGACTTTATCCATATATCATCCCACAAGATATAGTTTTAATCATAATCCATTAACTGTGAATGCACCAGTTGACTCACTCCATATTTTAACTGATCCATTGCGTTGAACCTTGGTGACCTGAAAGGACCTGACCATCGGGATATTGGTTTGCCTGGAAACAATCGCAATCTGGAGTTGAATAATAGGACCACGTCTCCTTTTTCGAACCTCTTCTTCTTGATATGTTTACCTTGCCACTTTCTTAGTTCGTTCTTTGTAAATACGCGAACTCTCATAGGCTTCCAGCCTTAGCTCATCGAGCTCCTTTACTTGCAGAAATCTCCGTTCTCTCGCTGCCTTAAGATCAAAGTTGAGTGTCTTTATAGCCTAGTATGCCTTATGCTCCATCTCTATTGGCAAGTGACAATACTTCCCAAACACCGAGTAGTATGGAGTGGTGCCCAGAGGGGTCTTGTAAGCGATGCGGTCTGCCCAAAGAGCATCATCAAGCTTAAAGGCCCAATCTTTACTGGACCGATCAATTGTTTTCTCCAAGATACTCTTCAATTCTCTATGCGAGAGTTCCACTTGCCCATTCATTTGGGGATGCTAAGGCATAGCAATCTTATGAAATATCCCACATGTTTTCAAAAGTAACTCAAGTGGCTTATTGCAAAAGTGTGTGCCATTATCACTTAGAAGAGCTCTTGGCATGCCAAACCATGTGAAAATATTTTTCTTGAGAAACTTAAGGACAACCTTTAAATCATTTGTTGGGGAGACAATGGCTTCTACCCACTTAGAAACATAGTCAGCCGCCACAAGGATGTAAAGGTTGTTATGCGAAGGAGGAAAAGGACCCATAAAGTCAATCTTCCATACATCAAAATAACTCTACCTCAAGTATGCCACTTTGAGGCATCTCATGCCTCTTGGAAATGCTCCCTGTTTGTTGACATCTATCACAAGACATGATAAATTTTCTTGCGTCTTTAAAGAGCGTGGGCTAATAGAAGCGTACTTGGAGTTTCGCAATCGTTTTATCCGGTCCAAAGTGGCCCCCATAGGTTGAAGCATGGCAATGGTGCAAGACACTATGGACCTCATCTTCAGGCAAGCAGCTTCTATAAATCCATCTCCACATAGCTTATAAAGGAAAGGTTCTTCCCACACATAGTATTTGGCATCTGTAAAGAACTTCTTTCTTTGTTGGTAGGACAATTCTGGAGGTAACACTCCACACACCTTGAAGTTCAGCATATCAACATACCATGGGGTAACTTGTTGGAATATAGTGAATAACTACTCATCAGGGAAAGAGTCATCAATGGCAAGCTCTTCACTAGAAGTGGCCTCTAAGCCTAAACGAGATAGATGATTAGCAACTACATTTGCTAACCCTGCCTTATCTTTGATTTCCAAATCAAACTCTTGAAGGAGGAGGACCCAACGGATGAGTCGGGGTTTAGAGTCGGATTTCTTCATTAAATGTTTCAAAGCAACGTGATCTGTAAAAACAATGACCGTAGAATTAATCAAGTAGGATCTAAATTTTTCCAAGGTAAAGACAACTGCTAAGGACTCCTTCTCGGTCGTGGCATAATTCACTTAAGCCCCATCAAGAGTACGGCTTGTATAGTATATGACATATAGATTATTGTCCTTTCATTGGCCTAAAATAGCCTCTACTGTATAGTCACTTGCATCACACATTACTTCGAAAGGTAGCTCCTAATCTGGTGCTTGCATTACTAGGACAGTGATTAGCGCTTTTTTTAACCTGTGAAATGCACTCAAGCATTCTTGATTAAACTCAAAAAGCACATCCTTGACAAGCAATTAGGTGAAAGGTTTTGTAATTTTCGAAAAATCTTTAATGGACCGCCGGTAAAAACCAATGTATTCGAGAAAACTCCTCACAACTTTTAAAGAAGTTGGTGGTGGCAATTTCTCAATCACCTCTGCCTTTGCTTTATCCACTTCAATGCCTTTATTAGAGACAACATGACCAAGGACAACCCCTTCTTACACCACAAAATAGCATTTCTCCCAATTCAAGATCAAATTCACATCTTCGCATCTTTATAAATCCTTAGATAAGTTATTCAAGCACTGGTCATAGGTTGCACCATACACAAAAAAAATCATCCATAAAGACTTCCATTATATCCTCAATAAAGTCAAAAAAATGGCCATCATACATCATTGAAATATGGCAAGGGCATTGCATAGCCCAAATGACATTCGTCTATAAGCATACGTACGATAAGGATGTGTAAAAGTAGTCTTTTCCTGGTCATTAGGATGGATAGGGATTTGAAAGAATCCCGAATATCCATCTAAGTAGCAAAATTATGAATTTTTTGTCAATCGTTCAAGCATTTGGTCAATAAAGGGAAGGGGAAAGTGAACTTTAAGGGTGGTTTTTTCAGTTTTCGATAATCAATGCATGTACGCCAGCCTGTGACAGTCACTAGTAGGAATTAGCTCATTATTCTCATTTTTAACAACAATCATCCTTTCTTTCTTAGGTACAACATGAACTGGGCTTACCCATGCACTATCAGAGATATGGCAGATAATGTCGGCCTTAAGCAACTTTAAAATTTCCTTCTTAACTACGTCTTGCATGCTGGGGTTCAATCTTTTTTGGTGTTCAATTAAACGCTTATAATCGGCTTCCATTAGGATTCAATGCATACACAAAAAAGGATGAATTCCTTTTAAGTCATCAATGGTGTATCCTATGGTTTTACGATGCTTCCTAAGTACTCTAAGCAAAGAGTCAATCTTGGTTGCATTGAAATTTGTATTCACAATCACTGGCTAGGTAGATTTTGGTTCAAGAAATTCATGCCTAAGGGATGAAGGGAGAGGTTTTAGTTCAACATCAAGAGCTTTTACCTCATCAGAAAAAGGCTTACTTTCATCTGATAATGATTCCATTTTAGCAACAGAAAGTAGAATTAGTGGAGAGGCTTCCAGAAGTTGAGCACACTCTGCTACTTCGAGATTTTCATCCTTAGTAGTGCTATTGTTCAACATCAGGTGCTCAAGTGGATCTTTAAGATCAAGGTTAAACACAGTTTCTCGCATTAAACTATCAACCACATCAATCTTATTACACTCATCGAAAATGGATGGGAACTTAGCAGCTTTTAATAAATTAAACTCCATATGATCATTTCCCATATCAAATGATAGTGTATTGTTCTTCACATCGATCCGGCACCCTGTGGTGGCGAAGAATGGTCTCCTTAGAATGATGGAGGTTCGTGTGTCCTCCTCCATTTCTAGGATCACAAAGTCTACCATTACAAATAAATCCCCTACTTTTATTGGAGCATTCTCTAAAATACCCATAGGGTATTTCATAGAACGATCCGCCAATTATAAGGAGATAGTAGTTGGTCTTATCTCTTCTAGTTCTAATTTTTTACACATAGAAAGGGGCATCAAGCTCACGCTTGATCCTAAATCACATAAAGTATAATCTATAGGCATATTCCCTATTAAGCAAGGAATTAAAAAACTATCGGAATCCTTCATCTTAGCTGGAAGCTTGTTTTGGATCACCGCACTGCATTCTTCAGTCAAAGCTACAGTTTCATGTTCTTCGTGCTTTCTTTTGTTGGACGAATTTCTTTCAAAAATTTAGCATATGAAGGCATTTGAGTTAGGGCTTCCATAAACGGAATGTTTATGTTACGTTTCTTGAGGACTTCTAAAAACTTCCCAAATTACAAATCAAGTTTAGCTTTAGCCATCCTCTGAGGAAATGGTAAAGGTGGGGTGTAAGACTTTGGGGAAATGGTCTTAAGGTCCTTAAGAACCTCATCAGACTTATGAACAACATCATCGCTCACTTCCTTAGAGGGTGGAGATATCTCTTTCTCAAGATTCTCAACGTGCTCATTCTTATCATGTAAAGATTTGTCCTTGTAATCTCCTTAGGTCCCTCTAGTTGTTTTCCTCCTATCAAAATCATTGCATTACATTGCTCCCTAAGATTAAGCTCAAACTTACTAGGAAGTCCATCTGAGGGCGTAGATAAAAAAACTAGCTTTTTGGGCAATCTGAGCTTCCAACATACCATTATAAGTTGTAAGCACATTAAGCTTTGAGGCTAATTGCTTAATATACTCATCCTATTTTTGTTGTACCATAAGCATATTTTCCATCAGTGCTTCCAAACTTTGAACGCATTTGAGAAGGGAGCAGGGTCTTTGAAAATTAGGGAGTGGTCTAGCATTTATTGGGGGCACATTTGATGGGTTTGGATTAGACCTATAGGAGAAATTCAGATGATTCTTTCAACCCGAATTGTAGGTACTAGAATAAGGTCATTGAGTTAACTTCACTAGGGTCTTGGGAAAAAGGACACCCAAGTTGACAATTCAAAGCTACATGCTCAATAAAACCACAAATTTCATAAGGAAAGGAGCACTAGAATTCACAGTATGAACATTCATTCGGTCCAGTCTTTGAGTCATAGCATCTCCTTTAGTAGAAAGTAAAGTAAGTGCATCAACTTCAAGCTTATCTCTAACCTATTTGGGTTGGCCTCGTTCGGTAGACCGTTGAAAATTATTAAGTGCCATTTCCTCAATTAGATTATAGGCTTCATCCTCAATTTTGTTCATAAGGGTTCCTCCTGCCGCCGCATCAATAGTGGACCTCATAGACTGGGTCACACCATTATAAAAAGCTTGGGTAATTATCTAACGCTAAAGACCATGATAGGGTATAAGCGTAGCAAATCTTTAAATCGCTTCCAGGCTTCGTAGAGCGTCTCTTTATCTTTTTGCATGAAGTTGGTGATCTGATTTCTTAAGCTTGCTATTTTGCTCGGAGGGAAAAACTTAGCAATGAAGGCTCTTGTCAACTCATCCCAAGTGGTAATGCATCCAAATGGCAAGGAGTGTAACCAAACCCCTGCTTTATCCCTCAAGGAGAAAGGAAATAGGCGCAAGCGAATTGCATTAGTGGAGACTCTATTAAGCTTTATCGTGTCACACACCTCTAAAAGGACCGAGAGGTGTAGATTCGGGTCTTCAAAGGCGTTCCTCCAAACAGGGATTGTTGCACCATCAAAATGAGTGCCGGTTTGAGCTTGAAATTATTGGCATCAACAGTAGAGCGAGCGATGCTTGAGGTGATCCCTTGAACTCTAGGGGTAACGAAATCTTGAAGTGTTCTCCTTTGGTCACCTCCTCTACCCGTCATGTTTGTTAGATTCCTTCTAGCCTCGCGTATTTGTTCTTCAATCCTTTGCTTCTTTCTCCTTAAGTAGAAAGTCCTTTCAATCTTAGGATCGGGTTCGTACAAGATTGAACTTTGCATAAATAGGAAAAATTCCTGCAAACACTATCACCAAGACTACCAGCGCAATTAAATAAGAAAAAAATAAAAGACAATAAAATACTTAGTCACTTTCACAAGACTAACTCAATAATTAATAGTTTAGTCCCCGACAACGGTACCAAAAACTTGACCACTACTGCAAGCACACGGGTAGTCGTGGTATAGATAAAAGATATCGTTCCTCAGGGACTAATGTGATTTATCGAGTCTTGTCTATCAAAATATGCTAAGTAAAATTCTAATTCAAATGGTTTCAATTTAACAACTTCTAATTCGCTAATTCTGAATTAATTAAGGAAAAATATGTCTAGGAATTTATGCAGATATGAAAAGTGATTGGATCAGCACGACAAACATGTGCTTTTTCTCTAATCGGTTAATCTCAAGGAATTGCAATCTATACAAAAATTTTGCCTATTCTTTCGAAATAAACCAAATTTGCCTAAACTAAGCAAAAGTCGTTCTTTCGAACTAATTTATCTTAATCTAAGTTAATTATCATCGATTACTTTCTAGTCCTCCAAACATGCAAATTTCTCTTTCGAGATGACATTATGTCAGGTCTTATCAAGCAGTCTAATAATCAAATGTTGCCTTTCAGTTTTTCACCCAATTGTTTTAATTGTGCAAGAAAATTTCGGCCAAAAATCCACTCACAACATGAATAACACTTGATAAAACGAAATCAAGCCAATCATGCAAATAAGCACAATTCTTTAAATTAAAACATGATCCAACAACACTTTCATAAACTACTAAATCCCTAGACAAAAATTAACGTACTCACACATGATTAAGAATTGAACAACTAACCAATGTTTTTCGAAATCTGAGCGGAAGTGCTTGATTGGGAATAGCCTTCAACCAAGGGCTTCAAACCGCCTCAAGATCAAATACTCACACTCAAGATTCCTCACTAATACAATAACCAAACTAAGAATCTAACTAAAAGAATAAAAAAAATTGAGAAAGATAAACTAATGCTATTCTTGCTTGCTATGCGTCTTCCTCTTGCTCTTTTGCTGCCTGAACGAGGCCTTTTATAAAAAATTCAGGATGATTTCAGCTGCACAACTGAAGAAAAATGAAGAGGCAACGGTTTCACCTCTCACCACAGTCCATGGCAGACACCACGATCCGATCGTGGCATGAGCTGGAACCAATTTTATGTGCTTTTCTTGCACCACGGGTGTAGCAGCACATGGGTGTCCATGGGGGAGGTCAAGTTACCTCTATTAAGGGTCAAATGCTGAGTAAAAAGGCCTAAAATTCTGCAAAATGCATCAAGCAACTATACTCAAGCATAAATCGAGAATAAGAGTATAAATAATAACATTAAGTACATAATTCTTCTAAAAAGGAAGCACAATAGTGCTAAAATGATGTACACATTAAGCACTTATCAAGCACAATAGTTGAAAAACAAGATGTATTATCTGATAATAATGAAGAGAGAAATAATGTTCACTTAGTAGAAGCAATATATCAGCAGATGAACCTAATTAAACTAGAGGATCTTAACGTTGTTCCTTTAGAAGAAATTAAGAAGAGACTAGACAAAAATATGGTAAAATGGCAATTGACGATGAAACTAATGAGACTGGAGCATAATTTAACATAGATAAAATGGAGTCCAATCTAATTAAACCTGGCAAAACTGACCCGATATCGGAAACCCAAATCCAATGACTCAGACTCATACCCGACCCGACATCCAAAATATGCTCACCCGAAAGTCGACCCGAAACCCGAATTGACCCGAAGCGAATTCTATAAAGTTGCTTGTTTTGGTATGACGAGCGTATTTGACCAAAAATTGATTAACTCAAAATCGACCCGACCCGAACCATACCCGACCCAAACTGAAGGGAGCCGAAATGCCACTTACCCCGAACATGACCCGACCCGAATATGACCCGACCCAAACTTGATCCGACCCATACCCAAACCGAATGACCCATTTGCCAGGCCTAAATCTAGTTAACAATTTTGTTCCTAGACTTGAAGAATTAAGTTAACCCTCTAGAAGAAATACCCACCTTATCAGACCTAGGTGCGTTCTAGCGAGGCGTACAACTAATTTTTTCTTTGGATTTATCCTAAGGAAAAACACATCATTTGAAGAAATTAGCGAAATAGGATACATCTTAAACATCGATGAAGTTTGTACTAGGGAAAAAATATTTGAGCATTGGAAAAGAAGTATGAATAGTGTTCTAAACTTGAATACTACATGAACTGCTGCAAACTTCCTAAATCATACGGAGCACAACTTTTCCAACACTATAGCTGATTGTAGGGGTGATCAAAATTGGTCAATCGAAAATTCGGTTAACCGAAAATCGGTTAACCGGAAAGTCGGTTCGTGAACCGTAAACCGAATCGAAACTTTCAGTTAACCAAAAATCGGTTAACCAAATTTTTTGGTTCGGCAAAAATGTGAACCGTAACCGAACCGAAAAACTCGATTAACCGGATTTTCGGTTCAGTTAACCGGATTTTTTACTGGTTAACCGTTAATTTAAGTTGTTAACTTTCACTTTTTACTCTTCTTTTAATTAATTAACTGTGTAAGACACCAAATACTAATTTACACATCATTTTATGTTTAGTCTTGTCTTTAACAATTATAAAATTTACACTTGACCAATATAAAATTTAGTTATTTGTTTAATAAAAGTGTAAGTCTTGATTTCAGGAATTTCAAATGGCTGAGCTGAAACCAAAACCAAAACCGCAAAATTTTTTCGGTTCGGTTAACCAAACCGAATTTTTTTAGAAAAATCAAATGGGTCAATCGGTTTTTCAGTTTTTCGGTTCAGTTTTTCAGTTTCAGTTTTATTTTCTCACCCCTTGCTGTTTGGTATAACCACTAGACAAGGAAGGTAAAAACTTATTAAGAACGATAAAAATACCAACTACTATGTTCAAAAAAATTTTGTAAGGAAATCGAAACTAAATTTATCGGAGCTAAACTTGATTCCGAGAAAAAAAACTACAGAATGGCAAAGAAAGATTAACAATATAGAATTATAGGATATAAGATATCTGGAGAATTATATTCTGAATTTAGTTAATATTATTACAAAATTGGGTAGAGTGAAACCAATCTTGGGATGTTTTATAACACATTACTATATCCAATCAATTCTATAATCAATAAAAAGTACGTTACATGGCTTGAAAAAGCAGATGCTATTGATACCCTTAATATAAAAATCTCTTATTTAAGAAAATAGGTTAATGATTAGTGCCTTGATCTCCAAAAACAAAAGAAAATGAAGAAACATTTTCTAGCTTATTGGGATAATCCTCACTAATGAGGAAAGGAACTTGAGAAGAAAGAAAAGAGCTTTAACAAGTAAAGGGGAGAAAAATATAAAAGAAACTATTATAATAAACCAAGCCCTAAAAACAAAGATTTTTTAGAAAAGTCGCTCATCGTCCTGCCGAAGAAAACAACTATAAGTATTGGGCATGCAAGAAGTTGGCCATTATGCAAATGAATATAAAAATAAGAAGAACAACAAGCTTATGGAAATTTTCGGTAATCTAGATTATTTTGAGCTGAGCTAGGAAGAAGCACTAGATCTAGCACTTAAAAATAGCAAGTGAATTCTTGAGATTGTACTAGAGGATGAATATAAAGAAAGTGATTATGGAAAAATTAGTCACATGATGGAAAGTAGTTCAATTAGTCTTAGTAATCTTCAAGGAGAAGAATTTGTGGTAGATAATGAGAACAAAGAAGTCAAAAGAGATTGGGTCCTTCCTATAATTCCGAAAGACTTGATTTATAAAAATCCATCTTTCAATTAAAGAGTAAGTATGTATGTGAAATTATGGAAAGAGACCTAGAAATCAAAGACTGTGAGTATAATGTGGGAGAAATTAATCTCATTAATTGGTAAGATATCCTTGATCAGTTAAGTATAACAAAGATCGAAAGTATAGGTATATCCATGTTGGAAGTGTCCAAGTGTAAATCACTCCATTATAGTATTATGGCAAAGATATTGATTTTTATGCTTTGCTCTGTGGTATCAAGCATATCAAATTTAATAATCAGATCATCCCAGGGATTAAGATCAATTTATATAATAGATCAGTAGAATTCAATTGCCGACCTAGATATTATGTAAGTCTAAAAAATGAATTTACCGAAAAACTTCCTTTCCCTTAAGATAAAAATAGTTGGGATAGACATGAAGAGAGGAGGATATCCACTAAGGATATTTTGAAAAATAATCTACAAGTTAGATAATATTATAGATTCAAAGACTAAGATAATAATGATAAAGGCAGAAATATTTAAAAGTCCTACTCTAATGAAAAAATTCAAAGGATAAAATTCAATCCACATGAGATAAAAATCGATAGATCTTGGATATCTAGCTTTGTCAATCTCACAAAAATCAATAAGAAAAATATAATAAAAATTAATAAGAATGGTAAATTTATCATAAAGCTCCAATTATTAAAAACATTAGTGCAAGATGAGAATGGGGAAAAGGATCTTCAACTACCAAATAAGAACTCAAATGAGACGATACAATTAGGATGGCTAGCGAAATGAGAAGAATGAGTTTTGAACCCATAAGACATAGTGTAAATCGAAGTCTGAGTCTAGATAGAAAAGTCGTTGGGTATAAAACAAGAACTGTTAGCGAACAAATCTATGAGGATGAATTAGTCAAGGATATGACCATGTACATATGCTATGAAGTCGCCAATACAAAACCCTAATAGCATCTATATCCCAATAAATGTATGTTGAGACGTATATAATGAATATGAATTATGTGCCTACATCGATAGTGGTTATTCTGTTTGTTTTGGAAAAAGATTTTTCATAATTTATGTGGAAAATAGCCAAAAATCCTTTACAAGTAAGGATAGCCAGTAATAGCATTATGAGCCACAACAAAGTCATAAAAGGTCCATAGAAATAAGAGGAGTCCAATGCATTATAACAGCTCTATGAGCTACCGATCAATCCTCTCATAATATGATTACTGGAAATAGTTTTCAAAAGCTATATTCTCCACGTACGCAAACCATAAACCACATAATATTCATAATAACTTATCACTAAGTTCCTATTGATAAATTAAACAAAGCTTACACTTATCAGAAAATTGAGTATACACCCAGCCAGCGTTGTGAGAAGGTAATACATGGACAACATGATGTAGCACAACAATCTCACTACTTGAATTATGCATTAAAGAGCAGATTGCTGAACATCAAAAGCAATTATATAAATAATTCTACTATGATAATCCTTTTATATTTTGGGATAAAGATAAGTTATTTGCGAAATCACTTTGATAAATCCAAACACTATTATCCGAGTAGTGTATACACAACAGAATATCTAAGAATTTGATCAAATGAAAGAAGTTGGTGGATAAAATGTTAATCAGGAATAGTAAGAGTTCTCACACCAGTCCCATTTTTATGATAAGAAATCATGTTAAAGAGAAAAGAGGACTAGAATAGTAATTAATTACAAAAAGCCTACCGATAACACTATCTTTGATGGTTATTATATTCCAAACAAAATAGTTCTTTTCAATAGAATTCAAGGAGCCTCTTAGTTCTCAAAAATGGATTGCAAAACTGGATATTAGTAAATAAAAATAGATAAAGAAAGCATTCCTTTGATTGCTTTTAGTTCCCCTTAAGGACATTATGAGTCGGTAGTAATGTTATTTGGTCTTAAAATGCAGCCCAAATATTTTAAAGAAGAATGCATAGCATCTTCAAATATCTTAATCACTACTATGTAGTTTACATAGATCATATTGTAGGCACAAAAATTAAATACGTGCCACGTCACTAAATAATTTAAGTTAATTAATGTTGGCTAGTCCAATTAATTAATTTAATTATTTAGGTCCAAACGACTACCAAGTCAATGGCCCAATGAAGTCTCAAGTCAATGGCCTGGTAAGATTAGCAAGTCAATGGCCCAGTGGGCTATCAAGTCATCAACTTAAGTAGACTCCTAAGTCATTGGCCCATGCTCAAAGCGCATCCATCGATCCAAGAAGACTATTAATTCACAAATCCTGGAGGAAGAAGGGAGGTTCCTCCCTATAAATACAGTTCTACCTCTTCATTCAGGGGGGTAGAAAAATTTCTCTTTTAAAAGACCCTCTGGAAAGAGACAACAAGCACATCAAAGCGTGCCATTCACTTTAGAGATTGAAGTACGCACTTTCGGTCCTCCATTAAGCCACAAGCAAGAGATCAAATGAGAGGAGTTTAATTTGTTCATTTGCAACAAAAAATTCAGAGATTGTACCCATTTTTATTATAAATATAAAAATCGAATTGATTTCATATTTCTTGTCTTAATTCGATTTAGACTTGAAATTTGTGGTTATAAATTTATGGCATGCCCGGTGGGACATTTTTGCCTCTCATCTTCTTCTCTTGGAAATCTAAAACCTTCAACCAACTCTTCACGAGGAAGACATGGCCATAAGAAATGCTACCTCTCTACCTTTGAAGAAGAAATCTGGATCTTTCCAACATAGATCCTCTAACTCAGACACCACCTCTAGTAAGCAAAGCACTAGAGTGGTGACAAGAAACATGGCAAGGGCTGCAGCAACCACTATCACAAAACGAGCAGTTATAATTGGATCCTTGCATTCGATCGACAATGCTGACTCCAATGTGCATGACGGAGTTAGTAAAATTCTGTCTGTTGACCCTCTCAAGGGGAAATCCATTCAAGAATTGAAGATGAAGCATCAATTTCTGTTTTTTAAAGTAAAAGATTATTACAGCAGCGATTCTTCTATATCATCACCAAGAAAGCATCTCTTCCACAATCTGAAGCTGAATTATTCCCTATAGTCATCATGCATGCTATGATGATAGGAGTTGTCAATTTTGAGGAAGAGTTCGCTAGCATGAAGGCCATGTTGGAAAGGCTCTCTAAGGACAGTTCAGAGAAAGATGCACGCATCAAGCGCCAAGAGGAACATATTGCTAAGTTGCTGAAGAAACTGGACAAAGGGCCACGTGCGTCATCCAACAAAGGCGTAAGGAGCGACGATGATGAAAAAGGGTCCAATCAAAGCAAGAGTTTTGAGGATGATGACAGGTCAAAGAAGGGCGGCAAGCCACAAAATGATCATCTTTAAGCGCAGTGACTGCTGAACAAATACAGGAGTTGATTGCCAATGCTGTCAAAACTCAGCTAGGGGTCGACTCGCAAAAGAGTCGTCTCTATACCAAATTTTATACGAAGAGGATTGATACTCTTCATATGCCCTATGGTTACTGACCTCCCAAATTCAACCAATTTGATGGGAAAGGTAACCCAAGACAACATGTTGCGCACTTCATTGAGACATCATCAATGCTAGTACTAGTGCCAACTTACTGGTGAAACAGTTTGTCTGAACTTTGAAGGGCACCGCATTTGACTGGTATACCAATCTGCTGCCCGAGTTCATCGATAGCTGGCAGCAAATGCGAAATGAATTCTTAAATTGCTTCTATAGCACACGCAGCGTGGTCAGCATAAGTGAGTCGAATAACACTAGGTAATTGGATGAGGAGCTAGTCATAGATTATCTCAATCGTTGGCGTGCCTTCTCTTTGAAGTGCAAGGATTACTTACCTGAATCTTCTGCTATTGAGATGTGTGCTCAAGAAATGGAGTGGAATATCTTAGACGCTTTACAGGTAAGCAAGCCCAAGACTTTCCAAGAATTAGCAACATGAGCTTATGATATGGAGTTTACAATCGCCTACTACGGAAGACGACTCGAAGATGGTGAATCAGCGACGTCATCAAGAAGCAAAGGATCCACGCTTAGACTCTCTGAAGAGAAAGAATGTCCTTATTCTGAGTCTGATGTATCAAAAATTCTTCATCAACTTCTCGAGAAAGGACTTATAGAACTCCCAGAGTCAAGGCATCCTGAAGAAATTGGAAGAACTAATGATCCTAAATATTACAAGTATCACAGGATCATCAGTCATCTTATAGAAAAGTGTAAGGCATTCAGGGGACAAGTCCTACAATTTGCAAAGAAAGGAAACATCACATTAGACAAAGAAGACACCAAAGAATCTGATTGACCATCTATTAAGTTCATATTGAAAAATGCTTTGTAAGAGGAGCGACCCAAAATTAACATTTAGGGAGCAAACCTTCAAGTCATTTAAAAGCTATTAAATCAAACAATCAAGGCTTCCAAGGCAACATAACTATATGCTTATGAAGACTTTCAGATCACTCCTAAAGATTCCCAAGTCACAAAATAAATTTGACTCTCAAGTTACCCTTAAGACTTCCAAGTCCCAGCATCTAAACTCTCAAGTCAACACAGGCTATCAAGTCATCCGCAAGATATTTAAGCCATCAAAATCAAAGACCTCCAAGTTGTCTAAAGACTATCAAGTCAACAAAATTTCAAACTTTGAAGTGAATTCAATGACTCATAAGTCATCAAAAATAAAGACTCTGAAGTCATCAAAATTAAAGACAGCTAAGTTTTTCAAATTCAAGACTCTCAAATCACCAAATTAAAGACTCTAAGTCACCGAAGATAAAGACTTCCAAGTCTTCAAAGTCAAAGACACCAAAATAAGAGGCTATCAAGTCAGTAAAATTAAGACTTCTAAGTTATCAAATCACAAAGACTCCCAAGTAGCAGGCTCCTAAGTCAATGCTAGCAGACTTCAAGTCACCGAATCTCATGGACTTCCCAATCGATCTTTTAATACTCCAAAGCTATTTCTTTAGTACTCCTAAGTTAATAAAATTACTAACTCACAACCACTAAGTAGACTCTCAAGTCATCAAAGCTCAAGTCTCTCAAGATCGCAACATTAAAAGACTATTAAGTCGTCAAAGTTCTAGACTCTAAAATCAAGAAAGTTCTAAGCTTCAACTGATCAAACTTAAAGACTCTCAAGTTTTTAAAGTTTAAGACTCCTAAGTCAACTAAATCATTGAATCCAAGTCACTAAAAGGGCTCCTGAGTCTTCAAAGTTCAAGATTCCCAAATTATCAGAGTTACTGATTCTTAAGTCATTGAGACTCTTATGTCACCTAAGCAGACTTTAAATTGTCACAAAAATGTTGCAGATTCTTAGGACTCATTCAAATTTGGGGGCATTGATGACATATGTCTCGTCCTTTAACTTGGTGCTAGAGCCTCCTTGTTCAAGACGTCTACCTCCTCATTCATGTTGGCAACATAGGGCTCCTCCTCGAGTTGTTAGAAATGACCATAACCTCCTCCTTCATGTTGCCAATGTATGTCTCTCATTCCTAAGTCTTCAGCTAGTCATTTATACATTCTTACAGCCACAGATTATTTTTCGAATTAGGCGGAGGCAATCGTATTAAAGGAAGCCAACGAAAAAAATCTTCGCAGGTTAGTTTTCAAGGATACGAAGGCTCATTAGCATGGCTCAATCCTCAGGAGGCACTTCCCGTTGGCATATGCGAGAACTTTCTCCTTGAAGTCTAGAAACTGAGTCCGATCACCCTTACGCACAACGAGTCTTCAAGTGCTAAGTCTTGCTGGCATATGCGGAGGCTCTCTCCTTAAGGTCTAAAGACTGAGTCCAGTTACCCCAGCACACAGTGAGTCTCAAGTGCTACACCTGTTGGCATATGCAAGGGCTCTCCTCAAAGCCTAAAGATCAAGTCCGATCGCCCTTACGCACAGCGAGTCTTCAAGTGCTACACACGTTGGCATATGCAAAGGTTCTCTCCTGGAAGTCTAAATGTCGAGTCCAATTGCCCTCATGCACAACGAGTCTTCAAGTGCTACGTCTCACTGGCACATGCGGAGGCTCTCTCCTCAAGGTCTGAAGACCGAGTCCAATTACCCTAGCCCACAGCAAGTCTTCAAGTGCTACGTCTCGCTAGTATATGCAGAGGCTCTCTCCTCAAGGTCTCAAGACCAAGTCCGATCGCTCCACGCACAGCGAGCCTTCAAATGATACATCCCACTAGCATGAGTGAAGGCTCTCTCTTCAAGGTTTAAAGAGCGAGTTCGATCACCCTCATGTGAAGCGAACCTTCAAGTGCTACATCCCACTGGCAAATGCGAGGGTTCTCTCCTCAAGGTCTAAAAACCGAGTCCGATCACCCTCACGCACAACGAGCCTTCAAGTGATGCATCCCGCTGGCATATGCAAAGATTCTCTCCTCAAGGTCTAAAGACCGAGTCCGATCACCTCGAGCACAACGAGTCTTTAAGAATTGGCTGTCGTTGCCATATGTAAAAGCTTTCTCCTGAAAGCTTTAAAAAAAAATGGAGTTCGATCTCTGTCGCACACAATAGTTCTTTAGAAAAAATCAACCTGAACACAAGACAAGCACAGTCCAAAAAGAAAAAAAGAACAAAGAGCAGTGTGCCATGCATCAACAAATTGAAGGGAATCACGCACCAAGACGGTCCCTAATAATCAAGGGTATAGGTTGATCACAATGTTGACATATTTCAAAATAATAACAATAATAAACAAAAAAAACTCAAGGGATGAGTTCTCATAGGCTCACATAGAAGATTCTTATCGAATAATTTGCAAATGACTATACTGGAAAGAATATCAACTTCTTAATCACACGAATTGCTGTTTAGAAAAAAATTTAGGGATAAAAAAAAAAAGAAAACAGAGAAATAAGAAAGCAAGACACGTAGAAGCCGTTTCTTTTTATTAATTGATGGTGATTAATTGATGATGATCAATCGATGATGATTAATCATTGATGATTAAAAAAATGATGGCATGAGGGTCCCCTGGATTAATCATTGATGATTTAAAAGAATGGGGAAGGCAGCAGCAGGTACATTGTGTGGCGGAGAATTTTTGGAGGTAACATTACTTCAAAGTGTTGCTTCAGTAAACTATTTTCTATGAAATGTTGCTCAGAGGAAATGTTTACTGTGCATTTGCTCCTGATGTTTGCACCTCTTGCAGCCGCCGTCCCTGAGCAGTGGCGACAGCATGGGCAGATTTTTTTGGAAGTAATATTACCTCAAAGTATTCCTCCAGTAAAATATTTTTTATGAAGTGTTAGTCAGAGAAAATGCCCGCTTTGCAGAAACCACCCGCTGCATTTCCTTCTTACCGCCAATATACCTAATGCTTTTACTTCGTGCAGTCAGCCACTTGTTAATGCAAAGGAGTTTCGTCAACAAAGTGGGCTACCTGTTGCATACCCAAAAAAAAAAAAAAATGATGTAAGTATGGTCATGCTCACAGGAACACCAACTAGAAAAAGATAGTTAAATTAGACAACTAAAAAAGACTAGTGACATAGGTACCTTCGTCTCCCGCTTGGAGATATATGATCTAGGCTTCCTCGTTCGTCGCACAAGATGTGCCAGCTATAAGCCTATAAGGCGCCTTTTAAATGCAATTCTGAAATATCAAAGTGTGGTTTGTGCATCTCATCGATTCATGCCACAAGATTCTGGCCAAGGAAAAGGAAAGGAAAAAGGGAGACAAGTTTCCTAAAAGTGGATATTCTAGCCCTATTATAAGTTGGTCTTTTATTCTACAAGATACATATCTCAAATTTAGACATATTTCCTCCAAATTTAAGCCGATAGCGCGACAAGCAAAGTCAACACCCCACCAAAAAAAAAGAAGAAAAAAGAGTTGGAGACATCGTTCGTGCTTAAACACCAAGTCGTATACACGATCTAATCTCAAGGGGGCAATTTGTAGGCACAAAAAAATTAAATATATGCCACGTCATTAAATAATTTAAGTTAGTTAATGTTGGCTGGTTCAATTAATTAATTTAATTATTTAGGTGTAAATGACCACCAAGTCAATGACCCAATGAAGTCTCAAGTCAACGGCCTGGTAAGATTATCAAGTCAATGGCCCAGTGAACTACCAAGTCATCAACTTAAGTAGACTCTTAAGTCATTAGCCCATGCTCAAAGCCCATCCATCGATCCAAGAAGACTATTAATGTGCAAACCCTAGAGGAAGAAAGGAGGTTCCTCCCTATAAATACAGCTCTACCTCTTCATTCAGGGGGGATAGAAAAAATTTTCTCTCAGAAGACCCTCTAGAAAGAGACAACAAGCACATCAAAATGTGTTGTTCACTCTAGAGATTGAAGAGCACACTTGATCGAGATTCAAGTTATTTCGGCCCTCCAACAAGTCACAAGCAAGAGATCGAATCAAATGAGCTTAATTTGTTCATTTGTAACAAAATATTCAGATATTGTACCTATTCTTATTATAAATATAAAAATTAAATTTGTTACATATTTATTGTCTTAATTCGATTTAGGCTTGAAATTTTTGTCACAAATATCTTTGTCTTTTTCAAGACCATAGAATAATACAAAGATGATATCTTAACTGTCACCCAAAGATGCATTAATTATTGTATTATTCTTGGTGAGAGCAAGTGTATTTTTGCTGAACAAGAAATTGAATTTTTAGGTCTAGAGATAAAAATTGGACAAAATATCCTACAAAAGCATATTCTAGAAAAAAAAAAAAATTTCCCTAAAAAGATTGAAAACAAGAAGCAATTAGATAGGTTTCTTAGATGTTTTACCCATACTTTAGACTTCATTAAAGATCTAGTTAAATTGAGAAAACCATTGTAGAAAAAACTTAAGAAAGAAGTAATTGGATATGAACCACTAGTGATTTAAAGATTGTTCAGAACTTCAAAAAAAATGTGTAAAAATCTTCCTATTCTTAATTTACCTAATGAAGGAGATGATTTAATTCTTGAGACAGATGCTGGTAATGAGCATTGAAGTGCAGTATTGAAAGTCAAAGAAGGAGAAAAAAATCTACAAATATTGCAATGGAAGTTTTCATAAAACAAAATGCGACTATCCCATCATGGAAGAAGAAATCCTTATAGTTATAAGAGGAATTGAAAAATTCTTAATCTTTTTAACCCCAAAATCTTTTCTGATTCGAATTGATTACAGAGGAATATTTGGTTTTATGAAAAAGAATTTATCAAATCTACAAGCATAAGGGTGACTTCTGCAATTGGAATTTTGGCTTAACCAGTTTTGTTTCTCCATTGAACATATACCGGGATCAAAGGATTCTCTCACGGATAGTTTAACTCATAAGGTTGTCCATGGTGATTATTAGAGTAGAACTCCTGTCCGAAAAGGAGAAAATCCAAAATGAAATATCATTACTACTAGAACAAGTTGCTCCTTTTAGTGGAATTCTTATGGATATTTTGAAATTCCATACAAAAAGTAGATCATGCTTTGATTTGCTATCTCTAGCCTATCAAATAGTATAAAGATTCAGCCTTCTGGAGTTACAGATGAATTATCTAAGGTGTCCTTATAATATTTAAGAAAAAGTTCCCATGTTCAAGAAAAATGGTTCAACGACTGGTATGCAGCCTACATCGACTACTATTATAATTATTCTTATGATACTTGGCAGTCATGGAGTACTATGATTTTCTTTCCTGATACATATGGAGTTGGTGGTGTTAGATTCTCAACAAATTCATTCTCTTTAGATGACCTCATCATGGAAGTTTGAGAATATGGAATGGTAGCGTACCTTATGGAAATTTCAGATCCAAAATACCCATTCTTCTCAAGATTAACTAAGTTTCAACAGTGTATATTCAAAAAGATCCATTAGATTCATACATCTCCTGATGATCCAATAAAAATTTCATATAATATAAGTCTATATGTTGAGGTACATTGCGCAATAGTTGAGTATGAAAATGGAAAGGTTAAACTAGCCTATTATCGTGTTCAATTAGTTGATCTAGATGATCCCAATGCTCAATGACAAGAATGGTTTCTAGAATGATAAGAAGTACTTAGTGATCCTACTTTAGCAAGAACTGTTGGTTTTTACTATATTTGTCATCAAATATGGGCATTAATTAAACAAGAAAAATTACTAATGCATTACGGAAATACTATCTTCACTTATCATAATGATGTCAGCAAACATATGAAGGTGGAAAGAGCTACTTCATAAGATGTCTTTAATTATCACTTTGATGTTGGAGCCGGAAAATTCTTATTACAAAAAAGAAAAAAGAAAAAAAATTATCTTCATGAATTATTTGAACATGGGATCTAAAGCGTCTTCAACTTGATGAAGATTTTGATGACTATCTTGATAATGATGGACTAGAAAACATTGTTGGAGGTGAAGACATGCAGAATCTCAATATGGATGAGTAGTCTTATCAACATTAAGTACTCTTAAAAGTTGTTGCACTATTATTGTATTTTGTCAACTGTCAAATCAGTAAAATAATACAGTCTATTGTAGCTATGTGAGGGAAACTATAGTCATGTAAAAATATCAGTGTGTACTGATGGCATCCTATGTAGTCCACATCCTCTATAGAAGGAGAGGCTGAGTACTGAGAATGGACATGGTTAATTATTTGAGCAATCTTGAGTAAAAGAGAAGTCGAGATTCTCCATTTCTTTATGAGTAAGCAGTTCTGATGATCTTAGAATCTTAAGTCACTCTTCAATCTTCCCATTATACTATTTCCACTTTCAAGCTTTCAATCAAAGAAGTTTCCCAATAGGGTAAGTTATTCAATAGAACCTTATGTCTTAAATATTATAATATCTTGATTAAAGTCTCACTATCACTAAATTATAAAGCTTGATTAGTGACTATGGTTTGAGTTTGGAAATGAAATATATCTGTGTTATGCTTGATTTAAGGAAAGTGTAGTTAAGATTAGTAATCTGTATAAACTGGAAGTTTGATGAACGCTAAGGTCTAGCACCGACTAAGTTCAGATAATGATCAAAATTCTCTAATTAAGCTTTATTATTTTGCTAAGCATGGTGGGCCTATAATCATAGAAAATATAATATTTATGATATAAGTAGTAGTTTGTGATAATTAGTACCAGTAAAATCATTATAAAAAGTAAAATCATTATAAAAATTAAATCATTTAAAGTAAAAATCCTTCCTAAAACCCAAAAAATAGCAAAATTACTCAAAGCACCCTATTTGGATCAAAGTTGAAAATTTCTAAAAATTTCGAATCAAAATAATAATAAAAAGGACCAGAAAGTCGCTTTCCTCAAAGCTGGTGATGGGACCAAAAAGTTCATTTTCCTTATTTTATGGGCAAACAATTCAAGCATCAAAATTGGAGATATTGAAATGCTAATAATTCGTAGTTCGTTTAAGGAAATTCATTCCTCTTAATTGGGACAAGATATTGGAAAGGTAAATAAAGTTAAAGAATGACACATAGGATAAATGTATGTTGTTAGTTCAAATAATTTAGTACTTATTTACTTGTATTAGAATCTTACAAACAGTGAACTTGTAATTGATCAAAAGCTACGCTGCTTGTGTTTTACTTGTAGATTTTTTTTAAAAAAAATTTTTAGCTGGATGTGCCTTATTTGTAGATTGATTTTAGTTAACGTAACTTGAATTGGTTAATTAGCAAATAAGAACTGTGCACGTGATGAAATGCTAGCTCAAGCTGCCTTCAACGTAAAAGTATGAAAGCAGGGCTCTACAAATTTTAGATGTTCAGATTTTAAAAATTGTATTCAAAATAACAAAGATTTTAACATTGATTTTTACAGATCAATTCGATGAATTTTTCAATGGGGACATCCAAGTTGTTTTTGTTTGACATAAAAACTACTATTTGATTTTGCTTTTTTGGGGGTAACTTGGTAGTTGAGTACTTGGTTTCCACAAAAGATATTAAAATTCGATTCTCCCTAAATTTAACCAAAAAAAAACCTAAATTTTGACGCAAGCAAACAAAATAATTCATGATGAAATACCTTGTATTATCTCTAATAACCTTGATCATTATATGATGTGGATAATCTATACAACAAAAACAATAACAACTCTGTGGTTGCTAGTTAGCTTAATGGGTAAAGTCCTTCGGAGTTGTTACTAGAGATTTGAGTTCAAATCCCGCAGGATCTATATAAATATATGTTTAAATAAAATGAACTCTCCTCTCATATTGCTATATGCCACCCTCACATAATTTATCTTTTTTCGTTTTTCTCCATCCCTACTATTAATGGGTCTTGAAATAGAGTTTTTCATCAAATAGGTGCCTAACTTTTACTTTTGTAAATTTTAGGTGCCTCGATTTTATTTGCACGGAATACAAGTGCTTGAACTTTTTCAACAAGTAAATACAGGTGTCTAGCTTTTAGAAAAAATATATGTTTAAATGAAAAATGATATTAATATTGTTTTATGTGCAAAACATAAAACAAAGAATGATATTATACCATTGACAAACAAAGGCTTTCAAAAACAAGAAAAGGACTTCATTTGTAAAATAAAATCCTTTTATTCAAAAGCACCGTATTTGATCACTCATGCTCTCTATGTGCCCTCTACCCTCGCATCCATGCCGCATACCCTCGATCTAGCTTTGGGACCTACTACTAACCCATGGTTACTGTAACATCGAAGGCCTCATGGAGGTTCATCATTTTGTTCTTCTATGGATTTCTTTATTCTCATATGATGGGATCACATGCAAAGTGAAATTTTAGAATTATTCAAACAGGGAAATTTCAAAGTGAAATCTACACCACAATCATGGGTCACGTTGTACTATTAGATATCCAAAGTGAAATTTATGCTCAATCATACTTTTTCTTTGTTTTACAAAATATGATGAACAAGGTTTTTTTTTTAAAAAAAGTTACAAGATTCCTTTTTTTGAATTCATAAGTTTCTTAAAAATTGTCAAATCAACAATGCCAATATCATTTTTTTGATTTTAAAATACATTTCCTAAAAGTTATGGACCTATATTACTTGTTGAAACTATTTAGATAATCATATTATAGGCATCTAAAGTTTACAAAAGTAAAAATTTGCACACATATTTGACCAAAAACTCTCTTGAAATATAATTTTGATTCCCCTTTTGGCACTTCGAATATTATTTTTGCCCAATTTTTTTTTTAAAAAAAGTTCTAGATTATTTCTCTTTGACCAAAAACCCTCTTAAAATATCATCTTCATTCCTTTCTTGCAATATCGAATATTATTATTTTTGCCTTCCCAATTATAAAAGATAATTTTCAATTTCACACATGCATATATGCACAAATATATATATATATATATATATATATCTATATATATATATATATATATATATATATATATATATATATATATATATATATATATATATATATAATATATATATATATATATAATATATATATATATATAATATATATATATATATATATATATATATATATATATATATATATATGATATATATATATATATGTATAGTATATGTATATATATATATATATATAATATTATATATATATATTATATATATATATATATATATATATGTATATATATATATATGTGTATGTATATATATATAGATATATATATATATATGTATATATATATATATATATATATATGTATATGTATTATATATATATATATATATATATTATATATATATATATATTCATCTTGTCTCTAGGACCTCCTCAGGCATGGCGAAGGGGAAGCGAGGTCGCCTGTGTATAAATGCCATTAACAGTATTGCTAGGCTTGCGTGAAGGCCTCAATTGATGCAGAAACCTAATGATGCTGAAACGGCAAATCATTAAGTATCTGCTTCTTATTTGAATGGAACCATAATAGCAATAAATGAGGCTTTACTGATTCCGATGAACTCAACGAGTGCTACAAAACCAAATTCAGGTACAGGGAGTTTGAATCAAGTTCCTCTTACAACCCCTCAGTAACAATAATCACGTAACATCCCGCAATCATATGTTGAGGTTGTGAATGATGATGAGGGTCTGCAACTTGATTTTGTCTAATTTGAAGAAATTGCGGGGACTGAATATGCGAAAATTGATATGGCTGATGTTGATCCTGAAATAGGGTACTAGAAACGCTCAATTGTTTGCAGTGTAGCAGGAACTAGTCCCCCATATAAGGTTATGAATGGTTTCCTTAACAGAGTGTGGGATGAATACCATACTGATAAGAGCAAATGCATCGCCGGACTTGTGAGTGAAGAATTTGGCCTGCGGTCTAAGCGAAGCCCGACATCGTAGATCCGCCAGATTTGCCCGTCGCTCCAGCCCATGCCAATGATCCACCCGCGCCCTATTTTACCTTTTTTTTCCATGTCCCCTGCAAAATGACGTCGTTTTGACGGGGTGGGCCTCTTTTTTCTGGTAAAGGAGCGCTGCGAATTGGGGGAGGAAAATGGGTGATCTTTTTTCACCCGTTGCATGTTAGCCGTTGTCAAACGGCTACTTTGTGATTTTTTTTTTTAAATTGTTTGGAATTTAGTTGTAGAAATGCCCAAACCTAATATCTATAAATTCCCACTAAAAAAACAAAAACCTCTATATCTCATATTCTTCATTAAGTTTTGAAGGGGTGAAAAAGGTTCTGTTAAAGCAAGGGATAAGAATAGAAAAAAGAAGTTTGGAATTTTGGAAGTATTTCTATTAGTTGAATTTTTTCATTTGTTTTTGTTGATATGTATTATTTAAATTTTTGATTTATTCCACCGATAATGATAGACTTTAATTAATTTGTTATTAATTGAAGTTTATACGTTTGTTTGTTAAGTTTAGCTCATATATATGTTGAAGTAAATTATTGTATGGCCAATCATAGTTAACTTTAGCTCATATTGTGTTTAAGTTAATTAATTGAGTTACTATTATCATGCTTAGATTGTAACACATTAGGCTAATTGTAAGTAATTTGTCATATGCCTAAAAAACTTATTAGTCACATGTTAGAAATTTAGGTGTTTAATAATATTATTGTTAAATTTTAATATGATGCATGAGTTATTTTCATTAAGTTTAATATCTTAGAAAAGAATTAAAAGATTGATATGAAAAATACTTCACTCGTTATAGTGGTTTTTATATTATATACGTAATTTAGTGCGATGAGGTTATGTAAATTAAGTGTTACATGTAATGTTAAATTCTTATATCCCTAAAAAATTCATTAGTAACATGTTAGGAACTTCAGTGTTTAATAATATCATGCTTAAATTTTTAATATGATGTATGAGTTATTTTTATTAAGTTTAATATGGTAGGAAAGAATTAAAAGATAGATATGAAAAATACTTCACTCAGTGTAGTAGTTTTTATATTATAATACGTAATTTAGTTTGATGAAGTTATGTAATTTAAGTGTTATATGGAATGTTAAATTCTTATATGCATAAAAAATTTATTAGTAACATGTTAGGAACTTTGGTGTTTAGTAGCTTAAATTTTTAATATGGTGTATGAGTTATTTTCATTAAGTTTAATATGCTACGAAAGAATTAAAAGAATAAATGTGAATAAATGTTAGAAAATGATGCAAGTTATAACCACACAAAAAAAAATGTTCCACATATGTGGGTCTCATTTATGGCCATATGGATCCGAATACCCCCCCATACGTTTATGAGTTCACTTGATGGAGATGATGCAATAGAAAATATTGAACATAATAACACAAGTGTGCCTACTGATGCCCATATGCAATACCCACCATATCATACCCCACCAAACTATCCTTACCCCCCCCCCATATTACCCGAATGTGTCAATTAATGGAAGTAGCTCAAGTCAAAACGCCCTACCTTATCCCCCACATTATTACCTCCTCATTATTAGCCCCTACCTCCGCCTAATTACACCTCCAGTGCAAGCAACTCTACACCCTCATCAACACCAACTGGATCAATTGTAACTTTAAGGCCATCTCGTACTGATAATGATCCTACTGGTGATGAGTTGGAAGAGGATGTTGTAGGAGGGGCGTAGCGTAGGGGTCAAAAAATGATTTATGGAAGAGGATAAATGGTTGATCACTGCTTGGATTAACACAAGTGTTGATCCCGTTACTGGAGCCGACCAGAAGAAAACATCTTTTTGGGGTAAGATGGCCACCAAGTTTAATACACCTACCCTAAAAGGAGCTATACGGAGAATGAGGAAGGCTTGCAATGCTCATCGAAATCAGGGCTACCCATTAGTGAACAAGTGTGTCGAAATCATGGACTAAATGGAGCGTAATAATGTGAATGGGTCAAGCATGGAAGACATTGTGAACCATGCTCATGAGACGTTTCTTAACAGGGTGGGGAAGAAATTTGAATTAGAATATTGGTACTATTTACTTAAAGATCAGCTCAAATGGGGGACATTTCGTGATATTCTAGATGGAGGACTATCGAAACGACCAAAATAAATGAGATGAGAGGGTATTTAGCCCTTCTAACCCCATTGATGAAGAGCTTGAAGTTGAAGTTGATGGGGTTATCCGCCCCATTGGGAGGAAAGCTGCAAAGAGAAAACTCCAGCAAAAGGCAAACAATGCCGTGGTTGATTTGGCGACTAATCACTTTTCTGCAATGGGTACTACAGCTACTGAGAAGGTCGAAATATTCCGTAACAAGGTAACCATAGTGTTGGCCCAATTTGGCTAGTTAAATCACCCTAGAGGAGGGGCTTGAATAGGGTGATGATCAATATCGCAAATTAATCAAGTAAAGAGTGGAAAGATAAATGTGGACAAGATACGAGTAATTTTTTATGAGGTCAGCATCGACCAAGCTTAGTCCCCACCTAAAGTTTCCTAACTCTAGGATTAACCTAACTATATTAAGAGGGATTGTTACAACTCTCGAGTATACCTACTCTAAGTTCCAAGCTACAAGTTGACACTTCAATAAGTCATTGGTAAAGTTGACCCTTCAACTCTATGATCCCACCCAAATTACAACTTGAATAATGCAATGAAATGTAATATATATATATATATATATATATATATATAAAAGCAAATTTAAGCTCAAGGCATGCCAATAAGTTCTCAAGTAATGTGTATGTCAATAAGTGCTTGCTCTCTCTTGTGTTCTCTTGCTGCCAATCTCTTCCCCTTTTATAGATAAGAGGTGTAAAGGAGAGTGGAGAAAAACATGGCAAGTGGTCGTTGCACATCTTGTGGAAATCCAATCTCCATGTCTGATCTCAAGACCTTGAATTGACATTTCAAGCCCTTGATTTTTTATGTTCTTGCTCAAGTACTTCCAATGACTAATTTTCTTGATTTGGGCTGAATTTCTTGGCTGAGAATCTTCTAGAACCATTCATAATTTGCAGCATAATCTTCCAAGATATTCTATCATAAGATGTTATCATATTAAGAGCAAAAAATATAGCTCCATAATCTTATATTCAAATTTGAATCACACAATATAATATCATAAAGATAACATGTTCAAATTTGAATATTAAACAATCTCAAAGATATTGTGATACCTTATATAAAATCAATTAAGTAATATTAATATTCCAACATCTACTTTAAAAATATAGCACATTTAAACAATAATAATTATTAAGATAATGCAAATATAACATGGTGAATATGTCAATTGATTAATCTCTTTTTGTCTTTCATCAAAATATATTAAAAAAACTCAATGTGAGATTTTAAAAAAGCTAACAATCTCCCCCTTTTTGATGAAAGACAAAACCTAATAAAAATAACATATCCATATAATTTTAAATGGCACACCATGAAAAGTTTTCTAAATACTTCTCCCCCTTTTTGTGTTTCATCAAAAAGGTAGCACAAGAGGAGAAGGAAAAAATCGAAGTACAAAAATTATGACAAACGCATATAGCTCCCCCTTAACAAATTAATGACATATAAAGATGCTCTCCCCTAATATAAGGGTCTAAACACTAATATTTTGATCAATAATATATGCTAACATGCATGCATTGACTTGATATTCTTATTGCAAGGGATCAACATGTTAATGTAACAATTCTCCCCCCTTCAAGAGTAAATCAAGATTATCAAAAAATCATGAAGTAACATAATTCTCCCTTATAGAAAGAAACAATATCATTTATGTGAGTGCTAGGGAGCATAGCATTATGGACAGATATTATGGACAAATAGGTTGAGAACATAGACAACATATCATTTATGCATAAAGATAATCACATGATATAATAGCATAAGATATGACGTAATATTAATCATGCAAAGACAACACCACCTTCCATTTGGTAAGAATTCAAATTTTGATTTCTATTCGTGCTGTTGAAATTAAAAAAATCCAACCCTTGATTCAATCACACCAAAATTTTCAGTTTCTACCTACAGTTCAAGGCCTTGAACTGTATTTCAAGGCCTTGAAATCTGAGCAACGACAAAACAAATGAACTTACCTTATTTTTACCTTTGGCAAACTACAACTTACCATATGCCTTTGCAAAGCTCCAATATTTCCTTGTCCACTTAAATTTTCAAAAGGATCAAATACTATTGAAAATTCATTATTAGCACATAAATGAGGAATCAATGATATCCCACGAACATGTGCATTCTTTTTTGATTTCTTCAAGAATGAAGTTGCTTGACCAAATCTTGATACTCTTTTCTTCTTGGATTCAAAATTGTTAGAAGAAAAAAAAATTAATGAGGTAAAATTTTTCTTTCCCTCAATCTTGGCACATTTTCTTGATTTGACACCACAATCAAGAACTTTTGAAAGTTGAAAATTTGATGTGGTATTTAAATCATACAAAATGTGACAACTTGGAGAAATACTATTATTTAAAAATTCAATTATGGATATTATCTCATCCTTACCGCTTTGAAGAGTAGATGAATCATTATTTTTCTCATCATTTTTAAAAAATTCTTCAATTTGGGCATGCTTGACATCATTATGTATAAACCGTTGAATTGGATCATCATTTTCATGTTCTTGCTCTTCATGTGGTTGGTGATCCTCAACTTGCTTAACAGTTCCATCGATGATTGTTTCGTCCTGCGTCACAAATTCGCTTAGTACTACATTTTAATTAGTACCATATAAGTTATAAAGAGTCTTCCAAATTTCCTTGGCACTATCACAATGTGAGATAAACTCATAAATATCAACAGCAAGAGCACAAAATAAAATGTTTATAGCTTTAAAATTTTTGTATATCTGCTTGTAATCATCTTCAGCATATTCATCTTTCGATTTCTTAATAACTATTGGACCTTTGACTATGATCTCTCAAAAATCGAGACCCTTGTGCTTGATATAACGTTCTATTGTTTTCTGCCACAAAAAATAATCAGTACCTTTAAAAAGTGGAGGGCAATCAGAGTCAAAATCATAACTAGCCATGGGATCGAACTACTAAACGGTAAAGTCTTAACAAAAAATAGTATTAGCTCTGATACCAATTGTTGGCTTGGTTTGACTAGTTAAATCACCCTAGAGGAGGAGGTTGAATAGGGTAATGATCAATATCGCAAATTAATCAAGTAAAGAGAGGAAAGATAAACGTGGACAAGACACGAATAATTTTTTTATGAGGTTAGTATCAACCAAGCTTAGTCCCCGCCTAGAGTTTCCTAACTCTAGGATTAACCCAATTATATTAAGAGGGATTGTTACAACTCTAGAGTACACTTACTCTAAGTTTCAAGCTATAAGTTGACCCTTCAACAAGTCGTTGGTAAAATTGACCCTTCAACTCTATGATCCCACCCAAATTACAACTTAAACAATACAATGAAATGTAATATATATATATATATATATATATATATATATATATATATATATAGAAGCAAATTTAAGCTCAAGGTATGCCAATGAGTTCTCGAGTAATGTGTATGCCAATGAGTGCTTGCTCTCTCTTATGTTCTCTTGCTGCCAATCTCTTCCCCTTTTATAGATGAGAGGTGTAAAGGAGAGTGGAGAAAAATATGGCAAGTGACCGTTGCACATCTTGTGGAAATCCAATCTCTATGCCTGATTTCAAGACCTTGAATTGACATTCCAAGCCCTTGATTTTTTATGTTCTTGCTCAAGTACTTCCAATGGCTACTTTTCTTGATTTGGGATGAATATCTTGGCTGAGAATCTTCTAGAACCATTCATAATTTGCAGCATAATCTTTCAAGATATTCTATCACAAGATATTATCATATTAAGAGCAAAAATTATAGCTCCATAATCTTATATTCAAATTTGAATCACACAATATAACATCACAAAGATAACATGTTCAAATTTGAATATTAAACAATCTCAAAGATATTGTGACACCTTATATAAAATCAATTAAATAATATTAATATTCCAACATCCACTTCAAAAATATAGCACATTTAAACAATAATAATTATTAAGATAATGCAAATATAACATGGTGAATATGTCAATTGATTAATCTCTTTTTGTCTTTCATCAAATTATATTAAAAAAACTCAATGTGAGCTTTTAAAAAAGCTAACACGTAGTTTATAAGAAAGCAATTGCATCTCAAGAAGCAGTTTGCCTTATAGATGAGGCTCAAAAATGCAAGGGGGTCAAGGCGGAGTTAGACTTGAGGATGGCATAGTTGGATTTGAGGAAGCAGACACTTAAGGAGAGGCAATATGATGACTAGATAATGATGATAAACCTTTCAACCCTGTCTCCAGAAGATGCTCCTTATTTCATAATTATGAAGGAAGAAACTAGACGGAAAAGAATGGGAAACCATCCGCCAAATGAGTAGTCTATCGTCCTCTAGTTGTTTATATGAACCTTAGTTAACTACAATAGTCTACTCTCCTCTAGTTTATGTTTTATTACTTGTATCCATTTAAATTGTATGTTCACAATGACAATTAGTTATGAAATGAAAAGTTTATGTTTTGTTAATTGTATCCATTTAAATTTTATTTACGAAATAAGAAGTGTAGTTCTTTAAATTTCTATTTTACTTATATTAGAGTTCTTTTTAATTAAAGATTATGTACACAGATGCTCAACAATGGAAAATCACAATGCTAATTTTACACCTCTTGTACGAGATTCCTCTTCCTCACCCTCCTTGTACATGTCCTCTTCGTCATCAAATGGTCCAGCTGCATATTAGAAGATTTCGATAATGATATTATGCCCATTATGCAAGATTTACTTGACGATGCGACTGACAACCAAGATATGACATTCCTTCTAAAGGTTTGGCAAGTTGGCCAAGATATAAGACCCTCATCCTCTATGCCTCGAGCGAAGAGAAGATTTATAAGGAGAGATCGACAAGAAGCTCATAAGTGCTTACTCAAAGACTACTTCACAGAGGATTCAATTTAGAATGAGCAACATTTTTGCTGTAGATGGAGGCACTAGGAAATTATTCTGATTGCTTTCAGTTGAAATATGATGCAATTGGGACTCGCGGGTTGAGACCACTGACCAAGTACACCGCAACCTTGCAGATGCTTACTTATGGTATATCCACCAATTGCGTGGATGAATACTTGAAGATTGATGAAAGCACATCACTACAGTGCTTGAAAAAGTTTGCTGAAGGTGTCATTGCAGTATTTAGGAGAGAGTATTTAAGGAAACCAACCCAGGCTGACGTTAATTATCTCTTGGCAGTAGGGAACGAATGTAATTTTCCCGGTATGTTGGGAGCATCGATTGTATGAATTGGGAGTGAAAGAATTACCGAACAACTTGGTAAGGATCATTTGCTAAAAGGGTTTATAAGGTTCCAACAATCATTATTGAGATGGTTGCGTCAAATGATCTGTGGATATGGCATGCCTTCGTCGGAATGCTGGGAAGTATTAATGACATCAACATCCTTGATCGTTCCCCAATGTTCGAGGAGCTATGTCAAGATTGTGCTCCCAAATGTGAGTATGTCGTCAATGATCATGAGTACAAAATCGGATACTTTCTATCGGATGTTATCTACCCAACATGGGCAACATTTGTGAAAATAATCCCCCTTCTGTTCAGCCTGAAATTATTATGTTTTTATACCCTTTTATCATCTAATATTTGCTCTACATAAATTGTTAAATTAGATTTTTAATAATGTTTTTTTCATTTTGTAGGAGTTGGAAATAACTTAAAGAAAATAAATAAATTTACTCAAATATGTGCTTGAGCTGGCTCAGGTTGAAGCATACTAGAAAGAAGAAAAAACAAATGAAGCTAGATGAACCCAGCAGAACCCGAGGCCCAGAAATGCGAGCCTTCCTTCTCTTCCTCTTACGCATGGACCAGGCCCACTTAGGTCCTCAGTAGCCGGGTCCTTCCCCTTTCTCTCTCTTGGCTCAGTCTCTCTCTTTCTTTCTTTTCCTTTCTTTCCTTCCCCCTTTGGGCCTGCTGTTCCCACTGAGCCCAGTGCCCAATAGACCCGACGTACTCTTCTCCTTCTCTTTCTTTCCCCTTTTCTCTTCCTATCCTTCTCTTCTTCTCACGTTGGGCCGGCCCAACATTTCCTTCGTGTAGCCCCATCTCTCCCTCTCTCTCTCTCACACATTTAGCTCCCCATGCATTGCATGTGATGCAGCCCCCTCCCCTTCCTTCTCTTTCTTCTTCCTCAGCCCTTCGACAGTCCCAGCCGAAGAACAGAGCACGACATGGCTCTTCCTCTTCCCCACCATAGCCGTTGCTCCCTCTCTCTCTCTCCTCATTCATTTTCCATCATCAGCACCATCATTAATCCTTCCATTACAAGGAGTCAATGAAGGTAACCCAGGGGACGATTTCTGGAGCTTGAAAGAAGGCTCGAATGGCAGAGCAACTGGCATGAAGTTCGGGTAAAGGGAGTTTAGGTTTTATTTAGGCTTCAGTTAGATTCACGTTCAACATGAACGCATCTGAGTTCGAATTTTAGAGTTTAATTCGAGTTTGGTGTTTTGGGCTTCGTTCTCTTGTTTTCGATTTTGATTTTCAGATTCATATTTTAGCCTACGAATTGCACAAGTTCGGGGTTTGCTCATGCGTTGCTCGAATTGTCAAGTCTTGGTTTGCTGAAGCCTTATCCAAATTGCCCAAGTTTTAGTTTCCTGTGCTTGTTGCGTTTTCCTCTGCTCTTGTTGTCAAGTTCAAGAAATAGCTGCTGTTAAGTGTTCATGATTAAAACCATTTGTAGTTTGGTGCTCTCTTTTTGTTTTGGCTTCTTGTCTTTGCAAGTTAGAGTTACAATTCCATAAATTAATTTTGCCTAATTTAGCCTATCAATTGATAGAATAGTTTGACTTTGAAATTGGTTAATCTAGCATCTAGTTTTAATTTACTTTATAATTTTTTAATTTTTTTTGGAATCTAATTTTGTATTCATCCCTGAAGACGATACGCGTAATGTGTACAACGATAAACCATACGCTTGTGGAAATTACTAACAAATTTTTGGCGCCGTTGTCGTTGATGGCATTGTGAAATTAGGTTTCCTCGAGTCGTAGTCGTTTGAGTCGTTTTCGTTTTAGTTTTACAGTTGTGATTTTTAGTTTAATGGAGTCGTTAATTCGTTTCAAAATTTTAGTTTAGTTTTAATCTTGAATTTAGTTAGTATTTCCATTTTTGATGTTTGTTGAGATTAGTTTTATTTTTAGAGTTTATTGTTTGCTGAAAAAATTGTACTAATGCATTTGGTTTATGTGCAGCAAAAGACCAAAGTAGAACTGATCTGGAGAAAAAGTCAGTACAGATTTTTCAATAGTTCATAATCTGTTCGAATTTTCTGGGCCAATTCTGGTATAGTTTTGCTATTTTGATATTTTTTCTAGATTCAGCATAATTTTTAGAGTTTGCGTGAATTTTTGTGGAATTGTTGGAGCTGTCATGATTTTTCTGTGAATTCCAGACTTAATAATCTATTTGCATTTTTCTGCACTATTCGGGGACAGAAAAAATTCGAAAAAAAATATATTTATGTCCCTTGTGATTATATGGATTTTGCTGTATATTTAGTTCTGATTTTAAGAGTCTTATTTTTTGTTTTAAATTTTATTTTTAGAATTAGGTTGTCTAGGTGCAGTTTTATTTATTTATTTTTAGTTTCTTTGTGTTTGTGCTTTTGTTTGAGTTTTGTTTACTTTCTGTTTGTAAATTGTCTTTAGTTTTGATTCACTCTTTTTTGTTCTGTTTTGTGGAAAAAAAAAAGAAAAAAAAAGAAAAAAACCAAAAAGAAAAAAAATCAAAAAAATCAAAAACAGAAAAAGAAAAGACCTTTTGTGAGGGTGTGGGATTTGTATGACTAGTTGGGTAAAACAATCCTGAAAATAATCGACTTTTTAGGAGTGAACCTGACCCCGAGATTGAATTAACACCCGCATCTGAACCCAAGCCTAGAATTGAAGAAATGGCACAAGAAAGATCTTTGAGTAATATCTTTTATTCTCCTAGGACTGCTTTGTCATCTTGTTTTACTATACCTAACCTTGGACGGAATGTAACTTTTGAATTAAGACCTCACTATACTCAAATGCTCCCTAAATTTACTGGTTTAGAGGATGCTTATTTATTTTTCAGGGAATTCGAAGAAGTATGCTCCATGATGCATTTCCCTAATATCCCCATTGATGTTGTGCGTATGAAATTGATTCCTTTTACTTTGAAAGATTCTGCTAAACGTTGGATGTATGGCTTGGCTGCTAATTCTGTTGCTTCTTGGAATGATTTTGTACGATTGTTCTCAAGAAAATATTTTCCTAATGCCAAGACTGTTAAGCTGTGGAATGATATTAATCAATTTGTACAACTCGATAGGGAATCATTTTGAAAATATTTTGATAGGTTCAAAAGTTTGCTGGCCCAATGCCCCTATCATGGTTTAGACTAGGCACGTTTGTGCCAGATTTTTTATAAAGGACTGGGCCAACAAACTAGAACTATGGTAGAGTCCATGTCTCAGGGTGGCTTTCCTTCTAAGAGCGCTATGGCTGCTTGAGAATTTTTAGAGGACTTAGCTGAGAAAACCATGCAATAGGAAACTGCTCATGATGACAGCCTAAGTTCTAGGATTACAAGGGGTGGGTTGCATTTTATCTCTGATATAAGTCACTTAGAGTCTAAGATTGCTGTTCTAGAAAACATATTAAAGGGGTTGTCTCCCCAAATGCCCCAGATGTCTCAGACTTCTACTGTGTCTTGTTCCCACTGTAAGGCCTTAGATCATTCCTCAAGTGCTTATCTTTATTTTGCTCATCAATTAGCAATTGGACAAAAGCAAGCGAGTATGGCCTTCCAGAGACCAAAGAACGACCCATTTCCCCTTATTATAATCCAGAGTGGAGAAATCACCTTAACTTTTCTTGGAATAATGGACAGAATACTGCAATTCCTAACTCCCAATCTATTTCCCATCGTCCAATTCTTTTCAGAGACCGGCTTTTCCAGGTGTGCCCAATGTACCTAGACCTTCACTACCTGTAGCTCAAGCTCAACCTCCTCCTGGCTACACTGATATTGATATAATGGAGAGGAGAATTAACAGTAATGTGAAGAGAATGGTAAGTGCTAATATGGAGAAAATGATGATGACTGAACAGTTTTTTCAATTAGCATCATCTTCTAGGGAGTCAGGTACTTTTCCAAGTCAATCTGAGGTGAACCCTAAGGGCCATACCTCTTCATCTTCTGGTGCTAACCCTAGTGAGTCTGTGAGAAAAGTGAATGCAGTTATATCTCTTCGATCTGGTCAAGAGATTGACAATCAAGTGAGAAATCCCAATGAGCCCTGCAGGTATCCTCACCAATTTTTCTAGAATTCTTCTTCTTTTTCTTTTCCTCCTTCTTCTTCAGAAACTAGTTCATCCAGTAAGCCAGAGGATACTACTGATGGTGTCCTTAATAATTCTGATACTCCTCCCTCTCCTGAGTCACCTTCTAAGAAAGAGGACCCTGAGGAGAAAGCTTCCTCTAATTCAGTTAAGTCTCCCAAAGATTCTTCTACGGAGAAAGTCCATATGCCTTTACCTCTTTTTTCCTATAGGCTTAAGAAGAAAGATCAAGCTCATGTTGAGAAGATGAGAGAGATCTTCTGTCAAGTCAAGATTAACACTCCCTTACTCAATGCTATTCAGCAGATGCCTCCATATGCTTGATTTTTAAAGGATCTATGTACAACTAAGAGAGCAACTAGTGTTCCTAAAAAGGTTTTCTTGGCTTCTGGCGCTAGTTCTATCCTTTCTCACCAGATCCCAGTGATGTACAAGGACCCTGGGTGCCCTACTATTTCTATAGTTATTGGGCACCAGCTTGTTCATAGAGCTCTACTCGATTTAGGGGCCAGTGTCAACTTGACACCCTTCACTGAGTATGAGAGGTTAGGGTTAGGTGAGCTGAAACCTACCAAGATGGTCATTCAATTGGCTGATAGATTGACCAGGTTAACTAGGGGTATTGTTGAGGATGTGCTCATTAGAGTGGGTGAATTTATTTACCCAGTAGACTTTGTTGTAATTGAGGCAGAGAAGGTGTCAAATTCGGCTAGTCAAGTCTCTGTGATTCTAGGGCGCCCTTTCTTGGCCACTGTCAATGCCCTCATTAATTACAGGAATGGGATGAAGAGACTGTCTTTTGATAATATGACTATTAAATTAAACATCTTTAACATGCAAAGATAGCCCTCTGGTTTTGATGATATGGAGTTTTCTACTCTTAATTGGGTGGAAGATTCTGTGTTTGATGATGCTTTTGATGAAATGTTTACTACTGAGTATGAGTCCTTTCTTATGAATGATGAGCCTGAATATGATGTATTCGAGTTTGATGACTTGTGCTCTACTGCTGATTGTTTGCTCACTGCTGTTTCTGAATCCATGCATGAATCTGTTTCCCCTCCTGCTCTCGAATTGAAGCCTCTTCCTAACTCTCTTAAGTATGCATTTCTGGGATCCGATAAATCTTTACCTGTCATTGTTGCTTCTGACCTAGGCCGGGACCAAGAAGACAAACTCATTGCCGTACTTAGAGAGAACAAGGAAGCCATAGATTAGACCTTAGGGGACATTAAGGGTATTAGTCCTTCCATTGTGCAACATAGAATTCATTTAGAGGATAATGCTAAACCCCACCGAGACCGCCAAAAGTGTTTGAACCCAACTCTTCAGGAAGTAGTTAGGAAGGAAGTGTTGAAGTGGCTGGACCATGGGATCATTTATCCAATTTCTGACAATGAGTGGGTTAGCCTTGTTTAAGTTGCTCCTAAGAAGACCGGTATTACTGTGATTATGAATGACAAGAACGAGTTAGTTCCTACTCGTGTCCAAGCAGGGTGGCGTGTGTGTATCGATTATAGGAAATTGAATGCTGCCACGAGAAAAGACCATTTCCCCCTTCCTTTCTTGGACCAAATGTTAGAGAGGTTGGCTGGACATTCCTTCTACTGCTTTTTAGATGGATATTCTGGCTATATCCAGATCTCTATTGCTCCTGAGGATCAGGAGAAGACTACTTTTACCTACCTATTTAGCACATATGCCTTTAGGCGAATGCCGTTGGACTGTGCAATGCCCCTGCTACCTTTCAACGTTGTATGATTTTTATTTTCTCAGATTTAGTTGAACACAGTTTGGAGATTCTCATGGATGACTTTTCTGTGTTTAGGTCATCCTTTGATGAATGTTTGTCTAATCTGAGAAAAGTATTGGAAAGGTGTAGGGAGAAAAATTTGACTTTAAACTGGGAGAAGTGTCATTTTATGGTCAAAAACGGAATAGTTTTGGGCCACATCATTTCTAAAGATAGGATTGAAGTACACAAGG
The DNA here is from genome assembly GCA_029747015.1 of Carnegiea gigantea. Lineage (NCBI taxonomy): Eukaryota > Viridiplantae > Streptophyta > Magnoliopsida > Caryophyllales > Cactaceae > Carnegiea > Carnegiea gigantea. The sequence goes on along the minus strand of JAKOGI010000882.1, from coordinate 48,312 downwards.
TAAGACTGATTTGATTGTCAATCTTCCCCCTTCCACCTTTGTGAAAGAGGTAAGGTCTTTTCTTGGACATGCTAGCTTCTATCGTCGATTCATTAGAGACTTTAGTAAGATAGCAAAGCCCTTGACCAACTTATTAGCTAAGGATGTGCCATTTCACCTCTCTGAGGACTGTCTTATAGCCTTCACTAAGCTTAAGAAAGCCTAGACCTCTGCTCTCATTCTTCATCCTTCCATCTGGGGAGAACCATTTGAACTGATGCATGATGCATCTGATTATGTTGTTGGGTTGTTCTAGGATAGCATGTTGATAAGAAGCCCCATGTCATCTATTATGCTAGTCACACTCTGAATGATGCCCAACTAAACTATATTGTTACTGAGAAAGAATTTTTGGCTGTGATCTTTGGTTTTGAAAAGTTTAAACCTTACCTGATTGGGTCTCATGTGATTGTCTATACTGATCACTCTGCCCTTAAGGATCTTCTTTCTAAGAAGGATGCTAAACCTAGACTGGTGAGATGGATCTTGCTTTTGCAAGAGTTTGATTGCGAAATTAGGGATAAGAAAGGTTCTGAGAACCTTGTAGCTGACCATTTGTCTAGGATCCTCTATGATAGAGAGAGTGAGTCAACTGTTTCTGAGTGCTTTCCTGATGAGCAATTGCATGCCGTCCATCCTGATCCTTGGTATGCTGACATTGTGAACTACCTAGTTGCTGATAGGATCCCTGAGGGTTGGACCAAGAATGATAGGGATAGGTTCTTCCACCTCGTGAAATTCTTTGTTTGGGATGATCCTTATTTATTTAAGTACTGTACTGACCAAGCCTTTAGGAGGTGTATTCCCGATAATGAGGTGAGAAGTGTCCTTTCTTTTTGTGATGACCAGGTATGTGGGGGGCATTTAGTGGAATGAAGACTACAGCCAAAGTTCTTCAATGTGGATTCTAATGACCCACTTTATTTGGGGATGCTTTTCAATACTGTAAGAGTTGCCCTAGGTGCCACCAGTTGGGTAGAATAAGTAGGCAGGATATGATGCCATTCAGTCCCATCATTATGGTAGAGATTTTTGATGTATGGGGAATAGATTTTATGGGACCATTTCCATCATCTTTTGGGAATGAGTATATTCTGTTAGCTGTGGATTATATCTCTAAATAGGTTGAGGCCATCCCTTCTAGGACTAATGATGCTAAGGTTGTTATGAAGTTCCTTAGGGAGAGCATCTTTGCTAGATTTGGCATGCCCCGGGATATCATTAGTGATCAGGGGACCCATTTCAATAATCGGTCTTTTGATGCCTTGCTGAAAAGGTATTCCATAATCCATAGGCTTGCTACCCCCTATCATCCCCAAACTAGTGGCCAAGTCGAAGTGTCCAATCGGCAAATTAAACAGATTCTAGAGAAGACAGTGAGCCGGAATAGGAAAGATTGGGCCGACAAGCTTGTCGATGCTTTTTGGGCTTATAGAACGGCTTTCAAAACCCCCTTGCGTAGTCACCCTATAGGGTTGTTTATAGTAAGCCTTGTCATCTCTCTGTTGAGATTGAGCATAGAGCTTGATGGGCCATTAAAATACTCAACTATGACTTGACCGAGGCCGGTGAGGAGCGCCGACTGCAATTGAGTGAGCTTGAGGAGATAAGAGCTGAAGCGTATGAGAGTGCTCGATCTTACAAAGAGAGAGCTAAGTTGTTCCACGATAAACACATTCTTAGGAAAGAGTTTGCCCTAGAAATGAAAGTACTCTTATATGATTCTAAACTCCATTTGTTTCCAGGGAAATTGAGGTCCTAATAGACGGTTCCCTATATTATCTCACGTGTTTTTTCTTATGGTGCAGTCGAAATTCAGGATCCAGAGAGTGGCGCTAAATTCAAAGTGAATGGCTAGTGACTAAAGCAATTTTTGGAGTTGCCCAGCAATGAGGATGTGGAGTGTCTGATACTCCACGAGCTGAGTCCTGATCGGTGATGGTATAGAGATAGCTCGGTTGTACTTAGCACCCGACCTGGTTTCTTTTCATCCCTTCTTTCCTTTTCTCTTTTTCTTCTTTTTACTTTCTCTTTTCTTTGTGTATAGCTAGTTGTTTTTGTTTTGTGTATATATGTTGTACATTTTGAGTCATGTCCTTTTTGTTTTTGAGTCTTTTTTTATTTGTTTCTTTTTTGATTTTGTTTTGGGTTTTTATGGTTCTTTCCCCTCCCAATGAGGACATTGTGATATTTAGGTGTGAGGGTGGGGGAACTTTGAAAAACCCTTAAAAAAATTGAAAAAAAATTTGAAAAAAAAAAGAGATTTTTGTTTTGTTTTTGGGGAAGCTTAAATGCCCTGTGCTTTGATTGTTAGCATGTATATACGCATGATGTGCATGTTAGGTCTCCATCCTCGATGTGTCATTCTTAACCTTAATTCTAACCCCATTTGTTCACTATCGCTGTGTGATCTAATCCCTATTTCTTTCATCTTCATTGTCTTAAGGTTTTAGTTTTCTATGATCGACTCTCCCTATTGTCTTTGACACAATTACTTTGATTTTTTTTTTTAATATATATTAAAAAAATGAATGATGAAAAAAATTTAAAAAATGGAAAGGAAAAACTGAAAAAACAGAAAGAAAGAAAGAATAGGAAATAGGAAATGGAATAAATTTGGAATGATAAATTACCCTGAGGCATGCGCTACTGGGTGTTACCCTTTGAGGTAATACTACTACTGGAAAAACTTGCTTCCTATGTTGATAATTCAATAATGTAATTTGTGTCAGTCAAGTGGAGTTGAGTTTGATTTTGGTAAATCTGAGCCCTAAGATGATGATACACTTGCACACGAGCACTGGGATGGATTCAAAGTCTTGATGTGCAGTTGGGTGAAAAGTTGATGCTTTAATATCATCCATGAGGTGGAGAACCTTGATGAGTACATTTTGTTTATATGCAAGCCAATATCTTTACTACATGGATGATTTAGTTGATTAGAATGTGTATATACCTTTCCCCTATTTTGTACATATTAATTTTTGAAAAAAAAAAATAAACCCAAAAAGATTTTCAAGTTTCTGTTTATATTTTCTTTTATAGATTTTATAGGTATATCTTCAGCAAACCCGCACGAGAACTTTCTCATCCACTAGGGGTGACCTAGGAGTTTAAAGGGCTTGTTGCACATGCTAAGTGCAATCGTGATTCCTACAAAAGTGAGTTAGGATTTTATTTTGTTTTTCTAGGATTTTTAGTTTTGTTTTACTCGAGGACGAGCAAAACTTAGGTGTGGGGGTATTTGTTCAGCCTGAAATTATTACGTTTTTATACCCTTTTATCATCTAATATTTGCTCTACATAAATTGTTAAATTAGATTTTTAATAGTGTTTTTGTTTATTTTGTAGGAGTTGAAAATAACTTGAAGAAAATAAATAAATTTACTCAAACATATGCTAGAGCTGGCTCAGGTTGAAGCATACAAGAAAGAAGAAAAAAAATGAAGCTAGATGAACTTAGCAGAACCCGAGGCCCAGAAACGCCAGCCTACCTCCTCTTCCTCTCACGCGTGGACCAGGCCCACTTCGGTCCTCAGTAGCCCGGTCCTTCCTCTTTCTCTCTCTCGGCCCAATCTCTCTCTTTCTCTCTTTTCCTTTCTTTCCTTCCCCCTTTGGGCCTACCGTTCCCATCGAGCCTAGTGTCCAATAGACCCGGCCTGCTCTTCTCCTTCTCTTTCTTTCCCGTTTTCTCTTCCTATCCTTCTCTTCTTCTCACGTTGGGCCGGCCCAACATTTCCTTCGTGCATCCCCATCTCTCCCTCTCTCTTTCATTTAGCTCCACATGCGTTGCACATGACGCAGCCCCCTCCCCTTCCTTCTCTTTCTTCTTCCTCAGCCCTTCGACAGTCCCAATCGAAGAACAGAGCACGACATGGCTCTTCCTCTTCCCCACCATAGCCGTTACTCCCTCTCTCTCTCTCCTCATTCATTTTCCATCATCATCACCATCATTAATCCTTCGGTTACAAGGAGTCAATGAAGGCAACCCAGGGGGCGATTTCTAGAGCTTGAAAGAAGGCTCGAATGGCAAAGCAACTGGCATGAAGTTTGGTAGAGGGAGTTTAGGTTTTGTTTAGGCTTCAGTTAGATTCACGTTCAACTTGTAATGCATCTGAGTTCGAATTTTAGAGTATAATTCGAGTTTGGTGTTTTGGGCTTTGTTCTCTTATTTTCGATTTCGATTTTCAGATTCATATTTTAGCCTTCGAATTGCACAAGGTCAGGGTTTGCTCATGCGTTGTTCGAATTGCCAAGTCCTGGTTTGCTGAAGCCTTATTCAAATTGCCCAAGTTTTGGTTTCCTGTGCTTGCTGCGTTTTCCTCTACTCTTGTTGTCAAGTTCAAGAAATAGCTGCCATTAAGTGTTGGTGATTAAAACCATTTACAGTTTGGTGCTCTCTTTTTGTTTTAGCGTCTTATCTTTGCAAGTTAGAGTTACAATTCCATAAATTAATTTTGCCTAATTTAGCCTATCAATTGATAGAATAGTTTGACTTTGAAGTTGGTTAATCTAGCATCTAGTTTTAATTTAGTTTATAATATTTTTTTTTTTGGAATCTAATTTTGCATTCATCCCTGAAGACGATACCCGTAATGTATACAACGATAAACCGTACGCTTGCGGAAATTCTAAACACCTTCCACAAGGTCCAAAGGCGAAATTATTCGCTCAACATTAAGAGGCAGTTAGAAAGGATGTCGTAGAGCATTTTGTGTGCTACAAGTTCACTTTGCCATAGTTCATGGCCCTGTTCGATAAATGAAGGAGAAATTCATGTCTTTGATAACAAAAGCATGTGTAATACTCCACAATATAATTGTTGAGGATGAACGAGATTCTTACAACCTTACTTTCAATTACGAGTAATTAGAGGGTACTACCCCGAAGCCAATGTTCGATGTGACGTTCATCCGTGCTACGCGACTTACTTACGTAGAACAATACAAGTTCGAGACCTCGAAACACATACGCCTCTTCAGCAGACTTAGTTGAAGAAATATGGAACCGACACAAACATAGGTCGTAAATAATATCTTGTAATGTATTTTTTCAGTTGAACTATTGTATTAGTATTCTAAATTTTTTTTTTTTCCAACTCTTGTATTGTTTTTTATTTTATTTCAGACGTATGTATTTTTTTTTTAAATCAAGTTTTTATAGTTTTATAAAAGTTGAAGCATTGCGAAGTGGAGTACTTCTATAAATTATAAATAATATATTTATGTGTGGTCTTCTATATTTAGTGTGATATTATACTTATACAAAAATTTCATTATTATAGATTAATTATTCAATTTTTTGGAAAATATCTGACTAATTAATCTACAATTATTCATACAAATGCACAAAATAAAAGTCTAAAACCAATAATATGTTTGTGGTAGGGTCCATAAAAGCATTATTTTATTTGGTGATCCAAGTTGGTAATCCATAGGCTGTAGAGAAGAGAAAAAATTTTTGGATTGTGGGATGATGTGGAGAGTGTAGGACCCCACTTGTGATCCAAAATCATGGATCACCATTGCATGTACTTTGAAATCATTGGGCTAAATGATGATCTTTTTCTAGTGAAGTTCTATAATGTTGAGGACAGGGACTTGGTGCTAAAGAAGGGTTTATGTTTTTTTTTTTTTGGTGATAAGAAAGTTGTAACTATGCAACCATGACATGCTGACATGGTGCTTGATCGCAACCAGATTGAAAAACTTCTAATCTGGGTACAGTTTTCGAAGCTTGATGCTAAATATTGGGCACCCTCAAGTTTGAGCAATTTGGCCAGTCTCATTGGTAGGCCAATTAATACGATAAACCCACAATGGAGAAGTCTAAACTTAGCTATGCTAGGTTGTTGGTGGAAGTCAAGGTTAGAGATGAGCTACCTGATTAGGTTGACATAATTACTGAGAAGGGTGAATTAATCAAACAAGAATTTTTATATGAATAGAGGCCTATTAAATGCTCCCCTTGCAATATGCTTGGCCATAGTGAAAGGGATTGTAGGAAGAAAAATAATGTGATACAAGTACGGGTGCCAGTCCATAGGGCTTCTACTGAACTCAATAAGCTACCAAGTCCCCCTTCTAATGTGGATGAACAGGGTTTCTCTGCTGTTCCAAGGAGATCAGTGGCAAGAAATATTATGTAGATGCCTAACCAGAATGATATTAGGGGGATAAATGTTTTTGAGGTGCTGACAAATAGGAATGAGGGGGTAGATAGTGAACCTCCAACATAAGCCTGTAAACCTGGAATGTTAGAGGACTGAATGGTCCTAATAAACAAGAGGATGTGAATGAATTTTTGGCTGAGCTTAATGTTGGTATAGTAGCTTTAGTGGAAAAACCAAAATAAGGGAGAGAAGTTTTGATAGAATTTATTGTAAGCTTTTTGCTAATTGGGGGACTTTCATCAACCATGCTGCACATCCCAAGGGCAGAATTTGGGTTTGCTGGAAATATGTGGAATAAGATTTGGACATTTTGTAGGCTTTATCTCAGCATATTCACTGCAAAGTGTTTCAACATTCTTCTGGTAAAGTTTTCGTTTTGACCATAGTTTATGAGTTTAATAAGGACACTTTAAGGAGACCACTTTGGGATGCTCTCATAAAAATCAGCAATAGTATGACCGAACCATAGTGTATTACAGGGAATTTTAACAATGTGCTTGAACCTTAGCATAGAATTGGTGGACATTAGGTCACTGCTTCTGAAATGTTTGAGTTTTTTGCAGTGTATACAAATTTGTGATATACAGAACATTACAACCACTAGTAGTTTATATACATGGTCCAGTAGACGGATGCTTTATTAATCATAAGTGGGGACTTTATAAGGATGCTAGAGCAGAGTTCTTACCTATGGGGATCTCAGATCATATCCCAATACTTATGTCCTTTCAATCCTTTATGGCACATAGAAGTAGTTTCAAATTTTTGATATATGGAATACCTACCCTATATTTGAAACTATTGTCACTAATGTTGGTTAAAGACCTGTTAGAGGACGAAGTATGTTTCAGCTGGTTAAGACAGAAAGAGATATAAAGAGGCCCTTTAATCTGTTGAACAGGAAAGCATTCAGCCATATCCATCACCAAAGAGAGTTTCTGAGAACAACGCTCAAGGATGTTCAATCAAAGCTCTACAAAGATCCACTAAACATTAGTTTACAGCAAGCTAAAACTCAGCTAAGGCAGGATTATGGAGAGGTTTTAATGCATTCCATTGTTATTATGAAACAACAAGGGAAATGTCAATGGTTGGCATTTGAAGACCAATGTTCAAAACTCTTTTTCTCTTTTGTGAAGAAAAGAAAAATGATGTCCTTTGTTAATTTCTTAGAATATGATGGTAATAGAATTGAAGGTAGACAGATGGTGAATGATCATATGGTGCAGTATTTGCACGAGAGGCCAGGTGGAGATTGTGGAAAATAAACTCAAATAAAAAAAAAAACCGGACAGATTTTAAGGCAGCATTAAATGAGGATTTGAAGGGGCAATTCGAGATCATTCTAAGCAAATGAAGAGTCTATTTTTATGTTCTTTTTAAGTCTAGTTTTTAATGGTACAGATTTCAAGTCGTTTGGAATTACCAATAATAAGATATGACAGTTTTATAACCAAAGGTTAGAATTTTAAGAGTCTTAGGAGTCTATAAATAGGGTTGTATTATGTTGTGAGAACTGTGTAAGAAAGAAACACAAAAGATAGATTGAGTAAAAGAAAAAGCTTGTTTTGCTCTGTGTCTCTTATCTCTGCCGAAATAGTTATCAGAGTATATCAAATTGGTATCAGAGCCTCATTAAGATGGCCACTAGAAATCCAAACGTCCCCTTCCAATACCCAATTCTAACCAAAACCAACTATGATCAATGGTCGTTGCGAATGAAGGCCATCATTGGTGCTCATGGCTTTTAGAGCATTGTCGAAAACGGGATTGAAGAGCCCGAAGATGATAGCGCACTAACAATGGCCGAGTTAAATGCCTTACAAAAGAAAAGAAACGGAGATCAAACTGCACTGAGTATCATACATCAAGGGTTGGATGACGACATGTTCGAGAAAATTGCCAATGAGACGAGTTCAAAAGATGCATGGGAGATACTGAAGAATTCGGCAGTTGGAGTAGACAAAGTGAAGAAGGTGCGGCTCCAAACTCTAAGGGGTGAGTTTGAGTCGCTTGTGATGAAGGAAAGTGAGTCCCTTGGAGACTACATAATTCGAGTGTTGGCTGTGGTAAACCAATTAAAAAGGCTAGGTGAAAAGGAGCAAGATGTGAGAGTAGTAGAGAAGATGTTACATTCTCTTAATGCGAAATTCAACCACATAGTGGTGGCTATCGAAGAGTCAAAGGACACAGAGTCCATAACGATTGATGAATTGAGTGGGTCATTGTTAGCCCATGAAGAAAGATTGAAAAGAACTCAAAAGGAACCAATGGAGCAAGCCTTACAGACCAAGGCAACAATTACAGATGAGAAAGTTCTGTATTCACAGAGTTCCCGAGGCAGAGGAAGTCACGGCAGAGGAGGTCGCGGAAATGGTCGAGGTGGTAGAGGCCAAGGTCAAGGCGAATATTATGAGGAAAAGGGACAGTCGAGCCAACAGAATTCAAGAGGCCGAGGACGAGGTCGTGGACGAAGTGGTCGGGCAAATTACTCGAATGTCGAGTGTTATAAATGTGGTAGGTATGGTCACTATGCAAAGGACTGCAATCCAGATGAATGTTATAAGTGTGGCAAGATCGGGCATTTCGCAAGAAATTGCTATGCCGAGAAGAAAGTAAAAGAAAATACTAATCTGATCACAGAAGAAGAAGAAGGACTTCTCATGATGGCTTATGATGAGAAGGATACCAACAACGAGACAATTTGATATCTCGACACCGGTGCGAGCAATCATATGTGTGGACAAAAGCACTTGTTCACAGAAATGCGAGTTGTCGGAGATGGACATGTATCATTTGGAGATGCGTCAAAAATCTAAGTAAAAGGTCAAGGTACAATCTCTTATTTGCAAAAGATAAATGGATTAATTGAGAATGTCTATTATGTACCTGATCGTAAGAGTAACATCCTGAGTATGGGACAACTCATGGAGAGTATTACAACTGAAAGACAAGAAAGAGCGAGAAATTGCACGAGTTGAGATGGCGAAGAATCGAATGTACAAACTCAACTTGTATTATGTACGAGAAAGGTGTTTGCAAGTTAATGTAGAAGACAAGGCGTTTCTGTGGCATTTACGATATGGTCATTTGCACTATGGTGGATTACAAAAGTTATCGAAGAAAGGAATGGTACATGGGTTACCCAAGATAGAATACATCGAGAAGTTCTGCGAGGAGTGTGTGCTCGGGAAGCACTCGAGGCACTCATTGCAGAAGAAGGCAGAATACCGAACAACAGATGATCTCGCATTAATACACACCGACATTTGTGGGCCAATCACTCCTGAGTCATTCAGCGGTAAAAAATACTTCATTACTTTTATTGATGACTATTCCAGAAAGACTTGGGTTTATTTCCTGAAAGAAAAATCTGAAGCATTCGAAGTGTTTAAAAAGTTCAAAGTCATGGTGGAGAGGGAAACTGGCAAGTTTATTAGAGCTGTGCATTCTGATCGAAGTGGTGAATACAACTCGACAGAATTTGCAAGATACTACGAGGAACATAGAATAAGAAGGTTCCTAACTGCACCATACTCTACTCAACAAAATGGTGTGGCAGAGAGAAAGAATCGGACCATTCTCGATATGGTTCGATCAATGCTGAAAAGTAAGAAGTTGCCAAAAGAATTTTGGGCGAAAGCTGTGCAATGCGCAATCTATGTGCAAAATCGATGTCCACATGCGAGTTTGGAAGATAAAACTCCATAAGAAGCATGGAGTGGTAGAAAGCCGACAGTCTCACATTTCAAAATATTCGGCAGTGTGGCTTATGCACACGTGCCGGATCAGCGACGAACTAAGCTAGAAGATAAGAGCAAGAAATTTGTGTTCATTGGTTATGACGAGAAGACTAAAGGTTTCAAGCTTCTCGATCAAATAAACAAGAAGGTAATGATAAGCCGAGATGTTAAGGTGAATGAAGCAAGCAAGTGGGACTGGAAAAACTCTTTCGAGGTGATAGTAGAAAGGGGAGAATCGTCAACCACTTCGACAACAAGCTCTCAGATCGAGATAGTGAGAAGTCCTCAAACAACCAAGGATGAGGAAGAACCTCGACAACTGAAAATGTGAAGCTTACAAGAACTGTATGACTCGACAAGCGAGGTACATCTCATATGTCTTCTCGCAGACGCCGAGAACATAAGTTTTGAAGAAGCAATAAAGAACAAGAAATGGCAAGCAGCCATGGACGACGAGATCAAATCGATCGAGAAAAATGAGACGTGGAAACTCACAGAACTACCGAGAAATATTCAGCCCATTAGAGTAAAGTGGGTATTCAAGAAAAAAATGAATGCTCAAGGTGAGTTAGAGAGGTACAAGGCAAGACTTGTCGCAAAGGGTTACAGATAAAAAATGGGGATTGACTATGATAAAGTCTTTGCCCCGGTTGCAAGAATGGAAACTATTCGACTTCTCATCTCGAATGCAGCACAATTCGGATGGCTGATATACCAGATGGATGTGAAGTCAGCATTCTTGAATGGAGTGCTAGAAGAAGAAGTGTATCTCGAACAACCACCCAGATACATGAAATTCAGGAAAGAACAAAAGGTGTTGAAGTTAAAAAAAGCGCTTTACGGGTTAAAACAGGCACCTCGAGCTTGGAAGACTTGCATCAACAAGTATTTCAAGGAGAACGGGTTCATACAGTGCCCATATGAGCATGCATTGTATGTGAAGAAAAAAGAAGGTAAATTGTTGATTGTCGCTATTTATGTCGATGACCTTATATTCATGGGGAATAATTTCAGGATGGTTGAAAAGTTCAAAGAAGAGATGAAGAGAGAATTCGAGATGACAGACTTGGGCTTGATGAAGTATTTTCTTGGTCTCGAGGTTCGACAAGGCCCTTCGGGAATCTTTGTGTCGCAAGAAGCATACTCGAAAGATATCGTGAAGAAAAACAAGATGGCAAATAGCAATTCGATTTCGACACCGATGGAACAAGGGATGAAGCTCTCGAGGTATGATGGTGGAGATCAAGTTAATTCTACAAGATACCAAAGTTTGGTGGGAAGTCTACGTTATCTCATATGCACGAGACCAGACATATCCTACAGTATTAGAGTGGTGAGTCGGTTCATGGAAGAACCAGTCTATACACACGGGAAAGCATTGAAGAGAATTCTGCGATATATCCGAGGTACAGAATCATTTAGATTATTTTTCTCAAGAACAGAAGAGTATAAACTGGTGGGATACTTCGACAGTGATTGGGGTGGAGACATAGATGATCGAAAGAGTACATCGGGATACGTACTCTTTATGGGAGACACGGCGTTCACATGGTTGTCGAAGAAATAATCCATCGTGACACTCTCGACATGCGAAGCAGAATATGTGGCAGCATCATGGTGTGTGTGTCATGCAGTTTGGCTAAGGAAACTGCTAAGTGAGCTGAATCTCAGACAAAAAGAAGCAACCGAGGTCCGAGTTGATAGCAAGTCAGCAATTGAACTCGCAAAGAATCCAGTACATCATGAAAGGAGCAAGCATATTGATGTTAAGTTCCATTTCATTCGAGAACAAATTCGGGAAGGAAGCGTGAGATTGAATCATGTAGCGAGTCATGATCAAGTAGCTGACATGTTCACAAAACCGTTACCCACGGCTTTGCTCGATAAATGCAAAATGGCAGTTGGCATGAAGGACGGAAGAGATTTGAGTTTAAGGGAGGAATTCGTGGAAAATAAACTCAAATAAAAAAAAGGGACCGATTTTAAGGCAGCATTAGATGAGGAATTGAAGGGGCAATTCTAGATCATTCTGAGCAAATGAAGAGTTTATTTTTATGTGCTTTTTAAGTCTAGTTTTTGATGGTACAGATTTCAAGTCATTTGGCATTACCAATAATAAGATATGACAGTTTTATAACCAAAGGTCAGAATTTCAAGAGTCTTAGGAGTCTATAAATAGGGTTGTATTATGTTGTGAGAACTGTGTAAGAAAGAAACACAAAAGATAGATTGAGTAAAAGGCTTGTTTTGCTCTGTGTCTCTTATCTCCACCGAAATAGTTATCAGAGTATATCAGAGATGAAACTAGAAAAACTGCTTGCCCCTCTGAGGTTTTCCAGTCTAGGAATGTTCTGACCATTGAATAGCTGGTGATTTGATACAAACTTTTTACTATAGATGAAGTGAAGAGTGCTATTTTTAGCATACCTAACTCTAACTCCCCTGGCCCAGATGGATTTAATAGCGGATTCTACAAAAAGGCATGACATATTGTGGGAGGTATAGTTACTGAAGCTCTTCTTGAATTTATTTAAACTGAAAAGCTTCTGAAACAAGTTTCTCACACTAATCTAATTCCAATACCCAAAATTCAATGCCATAAAGAAGCTAGTGACTTTAGGCCTATAGCTTGTTGTAGTCTTCTCCACAAATATATTTCTACGATGTTGTGTGCAAGGTTAAAGGATGTACTTACTACTCTAGTGGAAGACACCCAGGTTGCTTTTATTCATAGAAGAGAGATATTGCATAATGTAATGCCATGCCAAGAGATAAATAGAGGGTATGCCAGAAAGAGTGACATTCCTAAATGTATAATGAAGTCGGACCTAAGAAAGGGATATGATTCAATAAAGCATGTTTTCGTGCTGAAACACTCAAGGGCATGAAGTTCCCTCAAAGGTTTATTAAATGGGTTATGATATGTCTGTAGTAAGCATAATTCTCTGTATATTTGAATGGGGAAAACCATGGTTTCTTTCAAGGGAAAAAAGGGTTGAAATATGGTGACCCTCTGTCACCATTGTTGTTTGTTTTGGTGATGGAATTGTTTAATAGAATTCTTAAATGGAAGATCCAAAACAGTATGTTTCACTACCATGATAGATGCAAGTCTCTCAAGCTATGTCAGTTGTCTTTTGTAGATGATTTACTACTCTTTTGTAAAGCCGAAGAGAGCTCAATGTTATTTCTGGTGTTTCCCTGAGATAAAGAAACATCTGTTACTGGTTTCAAAAAAGAAAAGCTTCCTTTCAAATACTTAAGGGTACCCATCTCTTCTGGTAGACTGTCTAGCTCTCATTGTTAAATCTTGGTTGACAAGATAATGGCTAAGATTAGAATATGGGAGTCAAGTTGTCATGTGTTGGGAGGAGTGTTCTGATTAAGACTCTATTGATGCGTATCTTTGGTTTGTGGGTATCTATTTTCATTTTACCTGAAGAGATAATCCATGGCATTGAAGCAGCCCGCAGAGCTTTCTTCTGGAATGGAAGTGAATGTAACAATAGGAAGCCCCTAATAGCTTGGAATTCCATGTGCAGACCTAAGTCTTATAGGGGAGTTGGTTTTAAAAACCTTGATTGTTGGGATAAGGCTCTGATTGCTAAACATATTTGGGCTATAGCTTGCAAAAAGGACTCCCTATGGATTAAATGGGTATACTCTCATTATTAAGGGGGAAATTAGTGGGAATAGACACCAGCTATTGACATTTGTTGGTACGGGAGGAAAATTATTCATCTAAAAAATCCTATGGCTGGAGGCTTTTGTGAGGATAGATAGATATGTAATGCAAAAGGGTGTTGTTGAGCATGTAGTGGCTACAAGGGGTTACTTGAAACACCACAAAAACCAATGGTTTGGTTTTGTTTGAAATATGGTTGTCTTACCCATACATACTTCTATTAACTGGATAATTATGCATGTAAGGTTGTTGGTGCTTACTAGTGTTGCAGAGTATAATTCTATAATGTCTCTGCAGAGTGCTCTTTCCACTATCAGTCTGCTAAAACTCGGCAGCACTATTTTTTGACTGTCATTTTCCTGCAAATATAGGAACAAAGTTGTCACAGTTGTTGGGTATGAGGACTTGTGTGAAAAGTCTAAGTTAAATCCCAAATTGGATTACCAAAAATTTGGCAATAGCTTATTATACCAACTTATTAATAAAGATTTTGATATTTGATCCAAAAAATAAACATTTTGGTATTAAAAAATTGTGATTTACAAAGCTATGTACAACCCTACGCTAAAAAAAAAAAAAGGTTTATGTACAACCCTAGTTCCAAATCTTACGAACTTAGTATTTTTAATAATATAATTATAATTTTAATAAAGAATCAATTATTATGACGATTACAAAGCATGATATTATGTATATGATTTGTTTTTTATTAAATATTAACATTTCACAATGAGAATTATCATATTTTCAATTAAAGAATCAAAAAATTCACAATGTAAAATGAAAAATTTTCATATATAGATCTCATGCATTATAACATGATTATTTATAATAATCCTTATCATACATTGCTGTTATACTCATCTAGTAGCTATTTGTAAAAGCCTAGGAATTTAGATGTTTATTGATTGAGTTGTTTGTGGAGTTTTGAAGATGAAACTTCTTTTGAGGGGCTAAAACATAACCCCAAAAATTCATATTTATAATCCTCGAAGAATGGTTAAGATGATTCTTAGTCGCTTGAGCTTGTAGGTAGTATTTTAGCATAAGCCTTCATGTAGTTAGAATTTCGATCCCAAATCATTTCCTATTTTTTACCCAAATACAAGCTTTGAATATTTCAAATTTAGATTATGAATATTGATGGATTATTTTATATTTTTCTTTTTAGTAGTGTCATTGGGTAAAATTTATATTTTACTAATTAAGTTTTCCCTCGTTAAATTTCAAATTTCTAAAATTTAAATTGGGTAGTATACTGAGGAAGGGATATTAAACCCTGCACCCCTTCCACTCTTTCTTCCCCCCTTAGCAGTTGTGATGTTGAAGAAAAAAGCTCTGTATTTTTTAAATGTGCAATAGCCTGCTCCACCCTTACCTCACTCTTCTCTGTCACATACTCTCATATCAGGCCTCTCTCACCCCTCAACTCATAACCTCATATTTCCTTTCCTCGTTGGCCACTACTACTGCCACCAGCAGCCCTATTGTTGGCCGCCCACTGTCGCCACCACACCACCCAAGCCACCACTCTTCATCTTTGAAGTTTTGGGTGAGAAGATAGGGTTTTGGATGTATGAGCTAAATTCTTTTTTTTTATGCTCATAAAGAACTAATATTTACAACAAATTTATTTGTTTTCTAGACTTTAAACACTTTCTTTCATGTTTACATTATGATTTTCAAATTCTGGGGGTCATTGAAAGCACTCATTTAAGCCTCTTGCCTCCATTCTTGTCTTAAAGGTAACTGAAGTTTTTTCTTTCAAAACACCTCTTCGAAGGGATGTGATAGGTTTTATTAATTTTTAGGGTTAGTGTGGATGCATAGGAATGGCTACAAAGTAATTTTGGTGGGTTTGCTTGATGGGGGTAGCACGACTGTATACTAGGATTATAGAGTCAGTCGAGATCAAAAACTATACCTGCAAAGGCCCTAATTTTGCAGAAACAACTGCTTTTATCCATTAGGCCAAAAATCATGAGAAAAATCAAGCATGTGGATCTACAACTCTAGTATTCAAGGAATTTTGAATCAAGTCAAAACAAGGGAGAAATAAATTTTGTCCCAAGACTACGCAATTTTGACCTGAAATTAGCTCGGTGGAAAGAAGTGAAAATTTGAGGATGTTTGGTACTTTCTTGTGAATTTGTATAACATGGAATTTTTAGTAGATAGATAGACCATTAGAACTTGGATCCAACTGTCTCAATATGAGTTTTGTGGGCGAAGTTATGATCTCTGAAATTTAGGTTAGAAACTGACCTGAAAATATTTCCAAAACCCTAATAGGTCAAATTTCAATGAATGATTTATTTGAGTAAATGAGCATTTATAAATTTCTTAGGTTCTTGAAAATCAGTGTATGTGGGGTATTAGTCTTATTCATGAGGTCCTAGTGGTCCGGTCGACTTTTGGGCTAGAAAGATTGGTTTTGGGTGTAAGGACACCCTTAAGTTAGTGCATGTCATGACTTTTTAATTTTGTCGTTAGACCCAATACTCTAGTTCAAGCTCAAACTAGGTGTTTATACTTCTTCGAGGTAATGTATATGCCCTAACCCCCCTTGGTTTCCCTTTTAACATGTGTTTGATGTTTGTAAGTTGTTTTTATGATCTTATATGCCAAGGGGACCTTACGTGTGAAACATGAACTACAACTTGTGATCTTATGATTTTCTGAACATGGAATATATATACTGCCATGTTTGAATATTTTACTTGATCATTCATGTTTTAAGTGGTTTTGCTAAGTTAATAAAGATTGAGTGAGATGGGTTGGGCTTTTGGAAAGCCAAACATATTTATTCATAATGTCGTAAATCCTAAAGTGAAATATTAAGGCAAGTTCACAGGAGGGTGCTTCTTGAAATCAAGTCAGGTTTACCATGATATAGAGACAGGTTAGTCTCCTCGGGTTATAGCATGTTCTTTTGGGTATGTGCCATTATAGATGTACGTATGCTAATATAGGTTCTGGTAACCCATAAACTTATAGAGGGAAAGTCATGGGGCCCTTTGGTAGGGTCATTTGCTAATGAAATTGACTTAATTTGATTTTGGATAATGGTTAATGTTTAAAATTTGAAGATCTTGAACTGGTTAGGAATTAGTCTTTTCGAACTGCTCGAACATTGCCTTCTCACCCCTAAATGTTTGAAATAAATTTAAGTAGATGCTTTACGGTTAAGGGTAGATATTATTGAGATCGTTCTCACTGTTCAAAATATTTTCTTTTCAAGTACTGATGTGCTGCATAGGGAAGGGATGTGAGCGAGGCTGAAAAGCAGTTTAGTTAAAGTCTTTTTATTTAGCATGAAGAAATGTTGGACTTTGTGATTTGACTAAGTTTGACTTTTAGGCCATTAACTTTTTGAATTGTTGAGTTTGCTTTTGATCTTATTATTTTACTGAACCTCCCATTTTCCTTTGTATTTCTTAATGGAATATGGCAGTGACGCCCAACTAGATTTTTTGCTGCATCGAATAGGCTAAATGTTAGTGAATAAATGAATAGAGTTTTTGGAGTATTAGAGTGATGTCAGAGCTCTAGGTTCGACCTAGTGGCTCTCTTGGGGTATTATACCGTGAGGCAAAGTCTTAAAAACCTATAGACATAAGAAATTACCGGAGTGTTAGTGTGGGGTTAGATGGTGGGGCTGCATGTATTCTTAGATTATATTAGGCACTTATAAGTTCTTTGTGTACTTGTACAAAGATGAATGGCCTACGACACTATCACATCTTACGGCATACATTGCTTTTACCGGAGGATGATCAAGCTTCCAAAGCACTCCACTCTTCAACACGTTATTCAAGTTCTGGAGGCTATCAACCACTATTTAGAAGACTTCCTAAACAATTGTTTAGCCGATGAGGTGAACCACGCGACTTGCTTCTTGTTGACACTACGGGAGGATCGTGTATGGAACTATAGGTACGATAAGCTCCTTCCCCTGGAGATACCTCTTGGTAACTGGGGTATTGGTGTGATCGCCAATGACCTACCATGGACTTCGATGATTTGATTGATCACCTGGCACATTGAGGCCCTAATGATGAATTGTTGGAATCATATGAAGACCTATCAACCCTCATCAGTGAGGATGAAGCTAAGGATACCCCTACCAAGGAAGAGAATGATGTAAAGGAGGAAGACGAGCCACTACTACATGAGAATACAACTGATGACTCTGAGGGCAACCCCATCGAGGCCAACTCAGAGGGTTCACATGGTAAACCTAACCAGGAGCGGGGAATGGGGTTTGGTACGGCTATACAAGTGACCATGGGAAGGATAACCTTGATCTCCTCAGTGATTCTGATGAAGAACCAAATGAGAAAGCAGGTGAACAGCCAAAAAGGGACTCTGACTCTGAAGGTCAGAACCTAAAGAAGAAGACCCTGAAGAAGAGCCTAAAAAAGAAGAGCTTGAAGAAGAGGGAACTACAAGGGAACCAGCCTGAGAATCACTTACACCTACCTCACCCTCCGATGATAGGAGGAAGTGTAGTAGGACTTGTTAGAGCATTTAGGGTAGAGACTTGATTAGTGGATTTAGCTTGAATTGTTTGCTGATTTTGTTTGAAATGTTTTCTGAGTAACCCTAGTGTAGAGGAGAACTTTGGTGGTGAACCTTATTAGTGTTATAAGTGTTTGTTGAGCTTCTTTTTTTTAATATATAAACTTGGATAAGTATTGAATAAAATTTAGATTTATGGATAGATGGATGGCATTGAATTTATTGATTGTGTACGTGATGTAGCCACATGATTTAATGTGTGCTATAAGTTTGATTTTGTTCTCAGTATGTGTCGGCTTATAAGCCTAAGCCCAACGACTGTAGTTTGTTGTAAGTAGGGGCAGCTAGGTTCATGTAAAATGCTAAGTATGATGGACGTTTTCTTATATAATAGTAACAAACTATTAAGGTGAAATCAAAGAATATCATACCATTAGAGCCTAAGTCTAAAACTATTTTTCTTAGATATCTGATAACAATGGGGAATCTTAGTACCAAGGAAATGTGCCAATGGTTGACCTGAGGAAGCATTTGGAGACCCTTTGTCCTGGAAATAAAGGCGTGTCGACTAGTGTTATAGGGGATAACTCTACACCTACTAGGGCCAACCTTACCAACCTTCTACTCATTGAGCTGTTGGAGAAGCAGCGCGATCAACTACATGAGCTGACTGAGAAGAAGGAAAACAAGGATGAAGATGAAAACTCCAATCTATTCAACAAGCCAACCAATCTCCACCCACTTGCCCACGCGAGGCAGCTGACCCTCAAGCTTTTTGTGGAGTGGATCCATGCTATGGAGAAACTGTTTGATACTCTCCAGTGCCAAGATAAATGAAGAGTGGGATTCGTTAGATTCTACCTCAAAAGGGAAGCTGACTTATGGTGGACCACAGTGAAGAAGAAACATAATAAGCCTGGATTGGGGTTGACATAATTCAAGAAGCTCATGAAGAATCGCTTCTACCCTATGTTCCTTTAGAAGGCAAAGGAGAAAGAGTTCCTCATATTAGAATTGGGAAGGATAAGTGTTCTCCAATATGCTTCCAAGTTGTGGAGTTATCATGCTTTGCCCCAGCTTACAGTTTAAATGAGACCCTCAAAATGAACCGTTTCAAGTCTAGGTTAAACAATAAGCTAAATATCACAATATCTATACGTACGTACAGCTCTTACTAGCATAGTTATTAAACTCCTGAACCGAATCTTACAATCCTACAAATTTACAATCCAAAAACCCTTCACTAATCCAACTCCCACTAGAATCTTAAAGTTGTTGGGATCTTATTATCCTAATTGAGTTCAAAAACCATATAGTAGGATCATAATACAATTTGGCAATCCTGCAATCCAATCCACGATCTAAATAAATGTCACAAAGTGCTCATACTTAATTATAATCTAGAAATTATTCTAGCAATATATTATTTGTATCAACATTGCCTTGAGCCATAGTTTAACCAAATTTCTACAATCTTTGTGAAAGTTTATTAAGATTTTTGTTCTCACGATAATAATTTTTAGTATTCGAAATGAACATTAGAATCTTAGGATCCTCGATCGATTCTATGATTCTGATTCTAGAGGACCACTGTCAGTTCTAACTAGGAACTCAATTCCAACAATCTTGTTATCAGGAGAAGTATGGTATTGCTATCAATGTGGAGTGGGCTCATATTGAATGGGAGGCCTTCTTCAACAAGCAAAGAGGCACGAGGAAATGGAGGCCACAAGATCATCAGAACCAACGACCCCAGCACAAGAGGCCATGACAGGATGGCACACAAGACAGCCAAATAGGAGGTTACCAATAAGGAGTGATATGTCGAACATGTGGGAAGCCTAGTTAGTGCGCCCACAACTGGAGGGCTCCTTAAAGAAGGCGTGCACCAAGTGAGGGATTTCCCTCTACCACCACGGGTACTTTATCAAGGAAGAGCTGGCAACTCAGGTGGAGCCTAACCTCCTAACCAAGGTCAAGAGAGAACCCAGGGAAACTAGTTAAACCCAACTTGACCACCTTAACATAGCCAGCAACGAACACCCAACCCACCGCCTCTTAACATAGAGACATGATGTATGTGATGTAGAGGGACGAGGCGGAGGACGCTTATGAAATGGTTATGGGTACCTTCTCTCTTCACTCTTATCCAGTAACTATGTTATTTGATTATGGGACTAACCACTCTTTTGTTGCATCCGATATTATTAATAAGTTAACATTAGTTCCTTCCCTTGGATCACTTACCATATCTGCCACTGTTCCTACGAGAGAAACAGTGAGGTTTGGGAAGATGTTTAGAGGGTGTCATGTCCTAATAGCTGGTCAAGAATTTATAGCTGACCTATATCACTCCAACTTAACCGATTTCGATGTGATCTTAGGTATGGATTAGCTATCGAAATGTCATACCCAAAGAGACGATCTTAAGCGTAATGTTACCTTCACAGGTTCTAATGGGGATATAGTAGTGCCTAAACGAGCCAGCCTGAAACTAGGAGTTAGGTTGATCTCTACCCTGAAAGCATAAAAACTTTTGAAACAAGGATGTAAAGCCTACCTATGTAATGTGGTTAACTTAATAGCAACTAAGCCATCAGTAGAGAGTATACCGGTGGTATATGAGTATCCAGATTTTTTTTTGAAGAAATCTCTAGCACGCCCCAGCCTAGGGAAGTTGATTTCTATATTTACTCAACCCAAGGAGCTGCTCCAATTTCTAAAGTCCCATATAGAACAGCTCCAATAGAGCTTAAAGAATTAAAGACTCAATTTGAGGAACTCTTATAGTCTTATTAGGCCCAATATCTCACCTTAGAGAGCACTAGTGCTATTTATGAAGCAGAAATATGGAAGCTTGCGGTTGTACATAGACTACAATGAGTTGAATAAAATCACCATAAAAAAACACTATCTACTACCTCGAATTGATGACCTCTTTGATCAACTATGGAGAGCTAAACCTTCTCGAAGATAGACCTCAAATCCACCTACCACCAATTTCGTCATCCGAGAGGAGAATATACCAAAAACTACTTTCTGTACTCGATATAGGCACTTTGAATTTGTAGTGATGCCCTTCAGACTCACCAATGCACCAGCGGCCTTCAAATGAACCGAATCTTTAAACCGTATCTATATTAGTTTGTGGTAGTGTTAACTGATGACACACTCATGTACTTAAAAACTCTAGAGGAGCATGTCAGCATTTAAGGACTGCCCTTGAGGCACTAAGGAGAAATGAACTCTATGTTAATTGGAAGAGGTGTAAGTTTTGGCAAGAGAAAGTAGCTTTCTTAGGTCATATGGTGTCTGAGGAGGGAGTGCAATGGACCCACAAAAGATAGATGCAACTACCAAGTAGCCTGCATCGAAAAATGCTCTGCATAGGAGTGAAGCTTCTTAGGGTTAGCGGGGCACTATCAGAGATTTTTCAAGATTTCTCAGAGATATCAATGCTCCTCACCTATTTGACTAGGAAAATGATGAAATATAAGTGGGCAGGAAGATGTGAGTAAGCATTCTAAGAACTTAAGAAGAGACTCAGGTCTGCACTCATATTGGCATTTTCATCCGAAGCTAAAGGGTTTATAGTATATAGAGATGCATCTCGCAATTGTACAGGTGTGTATTGATGCAAAATGGACAGGTTATAGCATATACATCTCGACAACTAAAGACCCATGAGAGGAGCTACCTAACTCACGACTAGAATTAGTGGCAATAGTCTTTGCTCTCAAAATCTGGAGGCAGTACTTGTATAGAGTATATATTCTCTCAAGAGTACTTGAACTTGAGGCAGACAAAGTGGCTGAAATTTCTTAAGAACTACGATATACATTTCCACCCTGAAAGGACAAATGTAGTTGTCAATGCTTTAAGTTGTAAACCACACCCTACTCTCAACTACCTACTCTCCATACCAATAGAGTTGTGTGAGGAGTTCAAGAGGTTAGAGATTAATGTTGTTGTGAGAAAAGGGAACTCTCTGCTATTTGCAATGGAAGTGCAGCCCATACTCACCGAGGATATGGGACTCTGTTTCCATAAATTTTGTGATGAGGCTATCGAAAAACAAGGGGTAAGAATAACGCCATTTAAGTGATTGTCGATGGGTTGACCAAATCTGTACATTTTATTGCCATGGCAAACACCTAGACTCTAGATCAAGTCACTCGTGCTTACCAAAATAAGATTGTTCACTTACATAGGTGCCTAGCTCTATAGTTTTCGATCAAGACATGAGGTTATAAACGGGATTTTGGCAAAAATCACAGGAAGCATTCGGGACCAAGCTGAAATTTACTATGGCATTTCACCCTGCTATAGATGGACAGACTAAGCATACTATCCAGACACTATAGGATATGTTGTGAGCCTACCTATTGGACTTCAAGAAGGCATGGGATGAGCAATTGGCACTGATTGAGTTCTCGTATAACAACTTCTACTCTAGCATAGGAATGTCTCCATTTGAAACTTTGTATGGTAGAATGTGCAGAACTCCCTTATGCTGGCAAGAGATCAATGAGACACTTACTATTGGACCTGAACTCATCCAGACCACAACACAGAAGGTACGAGTGATCCACGAAAGTATTAAGGCAGCCCAGAGCCACCAGAAGAGCTATGCGGATAAGCGATGAAGTCCCTTGGAGTTCGAGTTGGAGAACAAGTCTTCTTACGAATCTCACCCACCAAGGATGTCATGCGGTTTGGACAATCAGGCAAGCTCACCCCAAGGTATATTGGTTGTTACTCTATCATTGAGCAAGTAGGACAAGTAGTATGTCAGCTACTACTGCCAAAGGAGCTCTCCAAAGTCCACAATGTATTTCATATGTCTCAACTACGTAAGAACATTTCTGACCTGACTCATGTGATCGAGCCGCAACTTTTACAGCTCCGAGAAGACGTAACCTATGAGAAGTAACTGATTGAGATTTTTAACTGCTAATATAAGTAGTTTTGCAACGAAGCAGTCCCACTTGTGAAAGTCATTTAGGCTATACACCGTAGTTGAGGCAACATGGGAATCGGAAAAAGGAATGCGATCTAAATACCCTCATTTTGTTTGCAAGACTAGGTAAGAATGAGTTTCGGGGATAAAACTTCTTTTAAGAGGGGTGAGATGTAAAACCCTAGGAATTTAGATATTTATTTATTGAGTTGTTTCTGGAGTTTCGAGAGCAAAACTGCTTTTAAGGGAGGGTAGAATGTAAAACTCTGAAAAATTCATATTTATAATCCGGGAAGAATGGTTAAGATTATCCTTAGTCGCTTGAGCTCGTAGGTAGTATTTGGCGTGGGCATTCATTTAGTTAGAATTTCGGACCAACTCAAATCATTTTCTATTTCCGACCTAAATGCAAGCTTTGAATATTTCAAATTTAGATTATTAATATTAATGGATTATTTCAGAACTTTTCTTTTTGTTAGTGTTATTTGGTAAAATTCTGATTTTTCTAACTAAGTTTTTCCTCTTCTAATTTCAAATTTTTACAATTTAAATTAGATAGTATTTTGGGGCAGTGATATTAAACCCTAGAACCCTCCCCCTTGCAGCCGTGCTATAGGAAAAAAATTTTCGTATTTTTTTTTTTCAAATGTGCAGTAGTCCCCCTCCCCGCTTAACTGACTCTCCCTCTTTCACCCATTCTAATATCACGCCTCTCGCTCTCCTTAACTCACATCCTCACACTTCCTCTCCTTCTTGGTCACCACTGCCACCACTAACAACCCCACCGTTGACCGCCTACCGCTGTCAGCATGCCACCCAAGCCACCACTTTCCCTCCTTGAAGTTCTACATGAAAAGTTGGAGTTTTGGTTGTATGAGTTAAATTCTCTTTTTATGCCCATAAATAACTAATATTTACAACAAGTCTATTTGTTTTCTAGATTCTAAACACTTCTTTTTCATGTTTACATTATGATTCTCAGATTTTGGGGGTCGTTGAAGGCAGCCATTCAAGCCTTTTGCCTCCATTCTTCTCTTAAAGCTAAACCTGAAGTTTTCTGTTTAAAAATACATCTTAGAAGGGGCTTATAGGTTTTATTGATTTCTAGGGTTAGTATGGATGCATAAGAATGGTTTTAGAGCGATTTTGGTGGGTTCACTTGAGTGGGTAGCACGATCTTATGTTAGGATTATAGGGTCAGTCGATTCAGAAACTACACTTGCAATGGTCTAACTTTGCAGAACCAACTGCTTTTATCCACAGGTCCAAAAATCATGAGAAACATCAAAGCATGTAGATCTACGAGTCTAGTATTCTAGAAATTTTGAATCACGAATTTTGGGCTTAAAAGGAGGAAGAAATAAATTTTCTCCCGAGACTGCACAATTATGATCTAAAACTAGCTTGGTGTAAAGAAGTGAAATTTTGAGGCAATCCTACTTGTGAATTTGTAGTAGACATATAGACCTTTCGAAATTGGTTCAATCAGCTCAATATGAGTTTTTTAGGCAAAGTTATGATCTCTGAAAGTTAGGTCAAAAACTAACCTCAAACTGTTTCCAAAATCCTAATGGGTTAAATTTCAATGAATGATTTATTTCAGTAAATGAGCTTTTATAGAATTGTTGGGCTCTTAAAAATCAGTGTCTATGGGGTATTAGTTTTATTCATGTGGTCATAGTGGTTTGGTTGACTTTTTGGCTGGAAAGATTGGTTTTGGGTGTAAAGACACCCCTAAGTTAGTGCAAACATGACTTTTTAATTTTATCATTTAGGTCCAATGCTCTAATTCGAGCTCAAGCTATGTACTTATGCTTTTTTGAGGTAATTTCTATACCTAACTCCCCTTGGATGCTCTTTTAACATGTGTTGGATGTTTATAAGTTGTTTTTGTGATCTTGTATGGCAAGGAAACCTTATCTGTAAAACGTGAACGGCAACTTGTGATCTTATAATTTTTTGAACATGGAATATATATATATATATATATATATATATATATATATATATATATATATATATATATATATATATATATATATATATATATCTATATATATATATATATATAGTGCTATGATTGAATATTTTACTTGAGTAGTTCACATTTTAAGTGGTTTTGTTAAGTTAATAGAAGATTGATTGAGACGGGTTGAGCTTTCAGGAAGCCAAACAGATTTATTCACAATGTCCTAAATACTAAAGTGAAAGATTGAAGAGAGTTCGCATGTGGGAGTCTCCTGATATCATGTTAGGTTTACCGTAATATAGAGACAAGTTAGTCTCCCCAGGTTATAGAATGCGGTTTTTGGGTACGTGCCATTATAGATGGATGTTTGCCAAGATGGGTTCTGGTAACCCATAAGTTTTACGATGGAAGGCTATGAGACCTTCTGATGGGGTCGCTCGCCAATGAAATTGACTTATTTTGATTTTGGATAATGGTTGATGTTTGAAATTTGAAGAACTTGAACTGGTTGGCAATCAGTCTTTTCAAACTGCTTCAATGTTTTCCTCTCACATATAAATGTTTGAAATGAATTTAAGAAGGCGTTTTACGGTTAGGGATAGACATTATTAAGCTCTGTCTCACTCTTCAAAATATTTTGTTTTCAAGTACTGATGTCTACATGGGAATGGGATGTGAGCTAGATCAAATAGCAGTTGAGTTAAAGTCTTTTTATTTAGCATGAAGGAATGTTGGATCTTGTGATTTGACTAAGTTTGACTTTTGGATCATTGACTTTTTGAACTTATGATTTTGTTCTTGATCTTATCATTTTAAGGGACCTCCCGTTTGCCTTGTATTTCTTAATGAAACACATCAATGATGCCCAACTAGATTTTTGGCTGCATTAAATTGGCTAAAGGTTAGTGAATAAATGAATTAGAATTTTTGGGGCATCACACTATCTCATTTTCCTTTACTTTCTTGTCTTTTTTTTTGGGGGGGGGGGGGGGGGAGCTAACGCAGACGAATACCAGGAGCTGAAGCCGAAGAGCTGGAGGACAATCCAATTAGCCCATACATGGAGTAATTGTCAACAGACCAATGTCTTTTTTTTAAATTAATTTTTACTGAATTTATTTAAACTAAATTTATTGTTATTGAACTGAAATATTTTATTTATTTGTTTGTTTTTGTTAATTGAGCTTATGTAAACTTTGTCATGTTAAATATAACTTAGGTCTGAACTGAATTAAGTTAATTTTTATTGAGTTCCGATTGTTCTAAATTTAATTACTGAACTTATTTTTTGTAAACTTAACTTATCCGAACTCATTTCACCAACTTTAATTTATCAGAACTTATCTAAACGGTTTTTTTTGGATAAATGGAAAAATATTTATCCTCTATTTGACTTTTATCTCATACCATGTCGAGAACTAATTTGAAGCACTTCATAGCGATCAATACAAAATACGGGAAAAGAGAGAGGGAGATGGGGTTTTTTTTTTGGGGGGGGGGGGGGGGGAGTATTATCTTTTATATGGGGCTTCCATCACAGGCCGCAGTAGACAAAAAGACGGGTTGCAGGCACCTCAAAATCCTAGTGCCCACTGTCAGCAATGACACGAAGTTGCATAGCCATACTGTTTTCCCTCAAAAGAAAAAAGGTCGTTGGGGAAGAACGGCTTTCTGTCGTTCAGGCCAAAAAGAAACCATCTGGTATAAAAATGGCTCAATACTTCCACCAATCAAGACTTCCATATACATTACTTTCAAGGGAAGTCAAAAATCAAAAGCTGCTTTCCCCAAAACTACATGTAATGGCAATGTAGACACATGAAAACTTTAGCAGCACAAAATAGGGTTTGCACCCCACATGTATATCCACTCTATGCTTTTACAATGCAGCTCCGCTGTCTTCAACTCAGATGCCAAGGCCCTAATCATCCCAGTCTTCCCACCCATCTTTGTTCGGGGTCCTTGATGTGAGGCCATTTGCAGAAATGTTTTTTGCTCCCGGTGATGTGACGGCCTTCTCTTCATCCCAGTCATCATCCCAATCTTGATCCCATCCTTGTCCTATTTCTGCCACCGCTGCTGTTTCTGGCATACTCATTTCGAGTTCCTGGTATGGGATTTCACTGCGTGCCTTCCTCTTCCCCAACCAGCAGCAGGCCCAAACCCCTCCAGCTATTAAAACTATCGCAAACAAAGAGTAGGCACCATATACTGGGGTCATGAACTTGGAATAAGAAGGTAGGTGTTGGAAAACATTCCCTTGTATTACAGGCGCACCTAGGCGCAGCACACAATCACCATTCCCAGCATTTAGTCTGATCTCGCTACGTACATCACTGGGAAGTGGAATATTCATCTGACAAAAAATGAAGCATTAAGTAAAAGGCATGCAATATAAGGGTTTCTTTACAGCATAACACACCTCCCCTCCGAAAAGGGGTCACGAAGTGGTTGGGCAAGGACTTGTAAGATGCAATAAAAACAAGATTATGCCTTCTGAAGGATGATTGTGCAGCTGGCTTATTTCACATGCTTGAAAGCATCTCTAAAGTAGTTCCTTCATGATTCAGTTAGATCCAATGTGAGGTTTTCACTGTGAGATCCCGCTTCCTAGAGCTTTCATCCTCTCATTGCATCTCAACTCCTCCCTCGTCTTCCCATGGAAACGTTGCTAGGAGTTCTTCAACTCCTATGTTTTGCCAGAGCTCTTTGGTAGTTAACTTGGGGTTCTGGATTACTCTCAGTGATGCTTATTTTTGTCACACGTCAATTATTGGCTTATAAGGGTCCTTTTGGGAGAAAAGTTAAATATTAAGTCATTACAGCCGTTCCGCACGCTATCTTTCTATTCCTTTGTATGAATATGACAGAGAAATAGAAGAGTATTTGATAGGGTTGAAAATCCCGTCAAGATTATGAAGGACAAGTGGCTTAACTCTTTTAAGTCTACATATTTGGGAGGAAAATTTTTGCTCCTCATTGATAGATGTGATTGATTTTGAAGATAGCCTGCTTTGGATATAATTAACTTCTTCGTGGCCTGTAGGATGCATGACTGGCAACCACTCCTCTTGACTTATCTTTATTTTCCTTATACCAAGGAATAAATGGGGCACAAACCCAAAAGCTGGTAGTTGTAGAAATGAGGATGATACATTAGATGTATGGCTAGGTTCAGTAAATAAGTAATAAAATGATAAACAATAAGCTGGGTGTTGCCCATATGGAGGATAAGATGCCGCAAGCAATTCTTAGTGGTCCAAACATACGGAGAGGAGGGCCAGGAGGCCCCTAGATGTACTAGACTACCAGTGAAGTGGCATGACAAGATTAGCATCTTCGAATATAAAAGTGAGAAAAAACATAAAAATAATGGGATAACGGCTGTGGATAAGAATTTGTGGAGGTTAGGATTAGAGTCAGCGGCCTTTGGCGAATAACTACCAAGCTCCTTGTGTTTGAGTTTTGATTATCCTGTTACTTCAGTGTCTTACCAAGGGGACAGCCCTTTTCTGCCTTGAGGTGAGCTCAGTGTAGGATTTTCTTCGCTTGTATAAGAGTTTTTGATGAGTCATTGCTTGTATGACTTAGTTATTGCATGCTTAGTAATCAGATGTGGTGTTTGCTACTTACTGTTATCACCTCATTCCTCCCTTTACTCCTTTGATGTTTCTCTTACAAAAGATTTTGGGGAAAAAAAAAAGGTTTTTTTGGCCTCTCTTCCTGCACGGGTAAGGTTGCCTATATTTATATCTCGCCAAAGGTCACATCCCCCTCCCCCCCCCCCCCCCCCCCCCCCCCTTAAAAAAAAAAAGCCCCCCTTCCTAGCTTCCCCTGCTCCAGCCATTTGCCAAAGCCCAGCAACTGAGTCAAAATTAGTATTCAAAGTTGAAGATATTGTTGAGCAAATAAATTGCAGAACAAATACTGAAAAATCAGTCAAGATAGAAGATGGCCACAGCAGACTATAAACAAAGAAAGAATATGGCCTGAAGCAACAATTAGCTATGTGAAAAGTAAAAGCATAGTCAAAATCCTCACCGCTTCAGTCTGGAGCTTTGGTATATCAATCAACTGCTTCTTATTCATGGAGGGTGGAATTGTCAAATCAACTTTGATGCTGCTGTGCCCTTCATTCTGGATGAGAAGAGTCAATGCCTTTGACACTGCTTCAGTGTAAGCAAAAGAACACATGAGGACCTCTCCCCCTCTTGTAAACCCGTGTCATTCAGAAGCTCTAACATCAAATAATATGCCATACCCTAATCATCACAATGTCATATTGCACACACATATACTAACGATTATTGGAAAAAAAGGCAACTGCAGCCATCTGGACATTAAGAACTTGAATAAAGATTGTTCTTTGCAGACTATTTCGTAAGAGGTTGTTACTTTAAAAGGATGACCGACTCCCTTACTACAGCTTGAAGTTTCTTCACCAAACATTAGTCGGCCAGCAACACAATTTTGATCAGTATAATAGGTTGAAACATGCACACTCACCATCTAGGACACTCAAAGAAGTACACCGTCACATTAAATAGGACTTCAAATGAATCTCAAGAAATGCAATGCTATTACTGAACTTCCAATTCAATCATCCATATAATTCTCAAGCCTTTCACTTTTCAAATAACAAACCAAGCAAATTGGCAACTTTAGACTGTGTCCTCCAACAATGAATTTTCCTTTCTCCCAACCCTGGCATCGTTTGAAGCTCTATTACACATGCAGACATGGCATCAAGTAAACAAAGAATGGAGAACTTGGCTGTTGCAAATCCAAGGCAGCAAAAAGATTAAGAATAGGGTGTCCCTTCTTCTTGCTATAATTGTACATAACAGTTGAATGGCAAGGAATAGAAGAAGACACCAAAATACTTATAGAAACATTTTTGATGTTCAACTGATTGTGGAAGAATGTATCTTAGTAAATTACAAGGTCTCAAAGCGTCAGCTGTATGACTTGCACAGGCTTGGGTCTCTAAACTGATGTACATGTTTGGTGATTAGTAATAAAATATTACCTTTCAGCAAAAAACCAAAAAAAAAAAAAAAGAAAACAGTGGGAAAATCCAGACAGATTCACTCACAGTAAGAACTGCTGGTCACAAGCAAAGACAGCTGTTCAAATCTGACAAGCGAACATATCAGACATGGCCCGAGGAAACGGAAAAAACTAGAAGTGATAACGACAACTCTTCAAAATTAGCTATCTAGTTATGAACCTTTTTTATCCTCCGAGACCAAGGGAGTACATTGATAGATGGGGGGGGGGGACTCTCCAAGAAACCCAGACAAGAGAGTAAGTGAAGCCTTCGACATGAACTTTAACATGAGACCTGGAAAAGTCAGAGCCTTTACAAGCTTTCGAAGTCTAGCATATCACTCCTTCCATTAAAATGTATGCCATAAAAATCTTTGAAAAAGCTAGATACCGATTTCAACTTACCAAGGATTTTGCCAAAAAAGGGGAAAACACTTCTTCAAGGTAGTGAGAGCCAAGGAAAGAAGAACAACTGCGACCAAGTGACATTTACTGGCGGATAAAAAAGAAAATTTCTTGTTTAAGAAGTTGACATCGAGGAGAAGTAGCAGTATCTTGAGCATCATTGGATGCAGCCTTAGTAAGGTCTTCAATTTTATTGGAAGATTCTATACCTCCTTAAGAAGCTCCTCTGGCATTTTCTTATAGACACAATGAATGATTTCTGTTACAATACACAAAGGCAGTTGTTCCGTGGTTTGCAAGCAAGATTTGAAACAACTCAAATAAGTTAATCACATGTTTCTATTTCTGGAACATGTGGAGCCCTGTTTGCAGCTCCCATTGAACTTGGGGTTAAGTAAGAAGCATTAATGAACGGTGATGTTTTCCTTTGTGGCTACAATTTGGATGTTCTCCATCATTTCACCCTGTTCTCTTCCCAATCAAACAAGAAGTGATTCACACTGGTCATGCAACAGCACATGCAGGGCCAGGCCTCAATTCAGTTGGAGTGATAGAAGTCTACGTGAACAGGAGCAGAAATTCCCAACAAGTGAGAAATTATAGTTCTTATGTAAAGCCCAAAGATGAATAAAATGGTATCAAATCATAAACTTATTGAATTTCCATTACCCATTATGTTTCATTATTCATCAGTCATCACAAATGCTGTGACATATAGTTTCTAATTTTCAAGATTTTATCCCACCTATAGGCTTTTCGGCAAGGCCAGCGACAACTTTTTGTCCAGGAAAACCTCAGCAATAGCAATGTTAAGATGTCAATGAGGAGGACGAAGACGCAGTCTACAAAAACAAGATACCCATAAAAGAAATATAAAAGAAATGCATAGAAGGAGCTTTCTCTTGGTATACAAATCTATGTTATATTATCCTCATTTCTGCTAAAATGTCAAATAAATGAACGATCAACATTTAAATTAAGTATTCCTTCATGTAGAAAGGAGACATGTGAAATCACAATAGCTAGAAAGATTTTGAGTCACTTAGACACCCCATGGAGTTATGCAAACAGAAGAACAAATGAAGACTTATAGAGTAGAGAAAAAGTTGGCCGTTTTCAAAGAATCAACTCTCTTGCAAAAATGGACATACAACCATTCACCATATTACATGACCAACAGCAAGATACAGAGACAGCCAAAAGAGCTTGCATGATTTTTGTCGACTGTGTAAAAACATATAACATTTGTAGAGAGACTACATGCATTCCTTCGAGATCAAAAGGGTACATAATGCGTACATCAAAACTATGATAGGCATGTTTAAAAGATTTAAACCAATGTTAGGGCATTAAACGCGGGGATAGAGCACTTGCCAATTGCCATCAATTTAGAATCAAACCCAGGGTCTCATGTGAGCCCTTTTCATTTATTACAGTTAGAAATGAGTTCAAAATTCACAAGAACACTCAAGATGACCAGTCACAAAGCATGTTGTGCCAAGTATCAACATTATGATGTCCATAAATAATTATGTATCAACATTATGATGTCCCAAAGTCCCAAAGTTATATTTCATTTTAAGGAAGTTTAAATACAAGGAATGCAACTTCAGTGATGTCAAAGAACATCAACTTGGTAATTAAAATCAGATGCAAGACTTATCATAGACAAACTTTAGAGAGCTTAGGTCAATCACCCAAGATAATGAGGAAAAACTGGAGAGAGCATACAGCATAGCAGTGTCGGACCGTTCAAATGGAGGGCTGCTTCAGGAGTAGGCTACAAAAAGAAGAAACGATTTAAGCTCATGGACAATCGTTAAACGGCTCAGATCAGAGCAACCAGGTACTATGGTACAGTTGTAGAAACTGTTGTCCTATTAAGCAAGTCCCTAAGTTAAGGTAAGAAGTGAGAGGCAAGATTTCGATGAATCAGACATGTTAAGACAAGATATATAGATGCATGAGGTGGCATTAAAAGCTTAACCTGAATTCCTATTTACAGAGAAAAGACTGCACAAGGCAAAATTCAGATATGCGCCACTGAGATAGTGCAAAACTACAATTTAAATAAATGATTAGAAAAGAGAAGGCACAGACCTCAGCAGATTGAGGAAAAGATACATACCCAGAAGCACTGTGAAAGGATACATTTACATGCTTCCAAAGTAGAAGATTTGGACGAAAGAGAAGTGGAGGGATGACTAAATTCTACATCTTAGGAAGGTTGCAAGCTTCTTCTTATAGAATTACTACGTTGTTTTAGGAAGGCTAGATTCTTGTGCTGAAGATCTCAGTCGCCAACTCTGTAATCTGTATATTATATAAAGCTTCCTTTTGATGACGTTATTTTCCTAGTTTTACCTGACCACAATGGATGAAATTACCCACACAAAATTTGTCCTCTGCTTGTCAGGCACCCTTACTAATATTATCATTTCATTTTTATGTGCTTCTACGTTTTGCTTAATTCTGCATATGAATCACTGAGATGGAGTCAAATTGGGATTTGGTTTTTTCAGATCTGATCAGCTTTTGCATCCCCCCCCCCCCCCCGCGCGATAAGAGGGACTGAGTTAACTTTTTCAATAAGGAAAAGGATCACTGAGTTATACTTACAATAAACCTCCAAAGACCCTAAATTGGGTCAGTTTTGAGCTGATGGTTAGACTTCAACGTAAAGCTAATCTAAACTATCTACTGCCATACCTAGCAGGCTCTGGGGGAAAAGTCTCTAAAGAGAAATTAAGCTCATTCAAACGGAGAAGTGCCTCAGGAGCAGACTGCAGTAAGAAGAAACCAGTTGAGCTCATGGGCAATTATTAAACAATGGCGAATAGACCAACTAGGTATTACGGTGCAGTTATGGAGACTGTTGGCGTATTAAGCATGTTCCTAACCATGTGGAGAGATGTCACTGCTTCATTAGATATATATCCATTCTACGATAAATTTGCTGGTGCCCCCCAAACTCCCCCCCCCCCCCCAAAAAAAAAAAACCCTACAGTAAATTCAAAATGAAATGATTCACAATAAGGTGCAAGATGTCAATGATTCAGAGTTTCAGACATGTAAGACAAATAGATGATTAGATGCACGGGGTAGCATTAAAGTATCAATCTAAAATTACTATTAGTGGAGACAAGGTCGAACCAAGAACAATTGGGGAATGCACCATGCCGTGGGGGCAAAATTACCATTTAAATAAATGATTAAAAAGCGAAGGCATAGACCTAAGAAGAACTGCAGAGACAATACATACACAGAAGCACTAGGATAGGATCCATTTAGATGGTCAGAAATGCAGAAACATACACGACAGAAGAAGTGGAAAGAAATCACTAAATTAAAGATCTTACCAACGATAAGGGCTTTTTTGCTGGGAACACGTGGTACTTTAGGAAGGCTTGATTCTTATGCTGAAAATCTATGTGACCAACCCTATATACCATACAAGGCTTGCTTCTTGGTGATGTTACATTCCTACTTTCCTAGTTCTACCTATACACAATGGAAGGCAATACAAATACCCACATAAATAAATTTTGTATTCTACATGAAAGGCTCTCTTACTAATGTCATTTCATTTTGAAATGCTCCTACTTTTCTGTAATTCTACAGTAATTGCAGAGTTCATTCTGATATAGTCAAATAGGGATTTGTCTTTCCCATATCTGATCACATTTTGCATGGGACTGGACAAAAGGATCCCTGAGTTAACTTCCTATATGGTTGCTGAGTTGTACTTGCACTAAACCTCCAACGACCATAAATATGGTCAGAACTGAAGGTTAAACTTCAACATAAAACTTAGGTATCTACTGCCATGCCTGGATGAAGCCTTCATCAAAGTTATAGTTTTTTTTGGGGGGGGGGGGGGGGGGGGGGGGGAGGGAGTGGTCTCTGAAGTGCAATTATGCTCATTCAAGTCAAAATTCACGGAAGCATCAGTCTTGCACCACTAATCACGCTTTATCTTGGTTACAACCACGGCAACTATCAAGGATTTCTCTACTATGCAAAGTTAACTCAATAATTATCAACACTCGAAAGAAAGCATAAAAACTCGAATTCAGCAATCAAATGCTCCCATGCTTACGAATCCAACAGCAATCAGCATATGTAAATGACTGAAAGACAGAAAGGTTTTCCAAATTACCACGGTCGACATTCTTAACACAGGCAGTCATAGAGTTGCTGTCATGGCATTTCAAATCAAACCCTCTACAGCTCTCCTTGCTTCCATGGGGCAAATCAGGTTTGCTTTTAGCCTTCTCTTTTACATCTTCCTTAGGAGTATTACTATCCCTTTTAGTATCAGTTCCAGGTGCAGGCGCCGTATTGCTTGTATTCTGATTAACCTTAGGCTTGTCCTTCCCAGTAATTGTAGCTTGGCTGGGCTGATTCTGTTTCTCCTTACCCTTCTTCTCATCACCAACTGCGCTTGACAGACTCTTATCATTTACAGGGCTCGGAACTGGAGAAACCTAAAAAAATGAAAGATACATAAGAATAAATTAGCACTTCATACCAAATTCAGCTACAGATACACAAAATTCAGAACTAACACCACCAGATCATGAAGAGAGAAAAAGGTACTACATTGGAATCTTCCTTGGGGGAAGAGGCGTCCAATTTCCGGATTTGCCATAACAAAGCAGCGTCAGAAACATCAGCGACGATGAAAAACACCAGAATTGCAGCCAGAAACACATTTTTGGCCATTTCGGGTGCAAAACCCTTATCAGTTCCAGATAAACCCTAGTTATCGAGACCGAAATTCCAGCCCATAAATCTTAAGCAGACCTGAATTAGACGCCTTGGCACATAGAATTTAAAATTCGATATCGAATTCCTAGTAGCAAAGGATGGAAAACTGATTTAATGCTCAATGAATGAGGAGATGGAATCAAAATTAGTAGGCAATCAGCTGTGATTGCAGAAAGGGATCAAACTCAAAGCGAAATGTGAAATTTGTAGGGTTTTTGATTTGGGAAGGTCGAGATGGATCAATGAATAAACATTTACTCACAAAGAGTATTGAAATCGGTCAAAATCAACTTTGCAATTCGCAAAAACGTTGACGGCGACGAAGACCGTCTCTTTTACGTGTTCTACTCGTCACAAGTGAAGATTCTTTGCGGGTGGGTTTTTACTTTTTTTCGTCCCCCACTTGACAGCTAAAACATTCACAGGTATAGCAAAATTCCGGATATTTGCTTCCACTTTCAGGCATTAAGCCAACCATGATCAAAATCACTTACTACATGTCGGCTAAAATTAGGAAAATTTAGAGCCCCAATCTTATCACTGGGTGATTTATAGGAAATTTGTTTAGGGCTATCAAATGCATAGGTTTAGATCGTTTCGTTTAATAAATAGTCAAATATTAATTTAAAAATAGTTTAGATTAATTAAATTGAAAAACAATAGGTTTTTATATTAAATAGTCAAATCATATTAATTTTGAGAAAAAATAAGTTTGATTCGTATCATGTTTGTGTTTTTCTTAATAATTTTAACTTGGGTTCAGTTCATGTTATTGTGTCAAATTAGGTTTGTCAAATTTTGTTATTGTATTCAACTTTTTATTTGTCAGTAATGTCATTCAACTTTTTTCTTATACTCAAGTATGCCATTAGAGAAAGAAAGATTTGTCAAATTTTTCATTCAACTCACAAGGCAACTAGCTGTAAGCAATTTTGGAAAATCATTTCGCATTTTCCCTTTTAAATAGTAAGATATATACTTGTGCTTCTAAGGAGGAGAATGGAATTATTTTATGAAAAATCCAAGCCCCCCCCCCCCCTCTTTTGCATGGTCTTAAAACTCAAAACTTCCATGCCCTGTTCTGTTCTCACTCCATAAGCAAAGAACTACTATTTTCAAACTCCTCAAAGCTTCCCCAAGGAAATCGTCCATTAAAGAACTTCAAAATTGCAATCCCCGCCCTCCTAACAAAACATAAATAAATAAATAAATAAAATTGAAAGCTTCAAGTTGAATTGAAGTATGAAAATTGAATCATTTTTCTCGAGTAAACCCTAATACTGCCTTCTGTGAAATTTATTCTAACATCAAATTTGAATTAAAATTTCTATCTTTGCCTTAATTTGATCATCATTGTGCCAAGGCTTTGCTTCTAATGTCTTTATCAAATGCTATAACTACAAATGCAACGGCGTTACGATTGACAGTAAGGAACAAATGCGTTGCATTGGATAATGTAATTCTGTAGATGGAAAATGGGGATATAAGAGTGAGGGGAAATATCAAGGCTATGCTTGATTATTTGTGTTGATTGCAGATTTGCAGCGACCACTAGGTTAGGGGCCTATGTTAGTTTGGTGTCACTTTAATTGTGGTCACGTATGTGCTGACATGTAATAGGATTATGTGTCAGTATGTAATGGAATATGTAATAAGATTGTATTGGGTCAGGAGCCAAGGCAAACTTGTATATGATGCTGTCATGGGTTTCAGGGCCCAAAGCTTAGTGTTTGATTTGCAATGGGATTGTAAATAATTGTAGTCAATGAACATCTTGTAATTAATTACTGTAGGTAATGAAAACTGTTCTAGATCATTTGCTCTCAAATTCACAAATATTTTTTGTCTATAATTATCAGATCAATTGCTATTAAAGTTGCCTGTATTTGTTGACATATGTTTTGATGCTATTGTGATCGGGTATATGCTGCTAGTGTGAGCTTGTATATTTGTGGGGAGAGTACCGTAAGCAAGCTACCTCTACAAGTTCATCAATATTTGTTGACATATGACATCACAAAACTCACCGAAAAAATGAAAGCATATTCTTAAAAACACATTAATCGAAGGTCGCAAAGTAACACTCTCTTGAGTTGAAAAGACCTCTCCACCCATAGTTCTTGATGTAGAAGCTCCTAAAACTGGAAGTCCTCGCCTATCTGAATTTGTATGGGAACTACCAGCAGTAGTAATTTGGGAAGATGTAGCACCAAAGCAATGTAGGGATCCAATAATAAAATGATGAGATGTAGCAGTAGCTTGAGAAACACCGCCAGAAGCAAGAGAAACAATAGCAACATCAGTGTCATGTAAAGCACTAGTTGTAGTTGCTTGAGAGGCAACAACATTAGTAGTAGGAGCAGCAATATCAGCAGCAAGAGTAGCACCGAAAGGATAAATAATAGAAGTAGTAGTAGTAGTTAGGAAAAATGAGGAAGCAAAATTAGAGGAAGATGTAGAGGCATTTTGTATAATTCAAACTCATGTTAAGTAAAATAAAATTGTAAAAATGTGGTTAATTATATAAGGATGTACCCTTTATGTGCATTTCTTCTTGTCATGGCATTAACGGCTAAATTTTAAGCACTTAACTCTACTACCTCATCTCGACATAGATCCATATGGAGCACAATATCTTGTTTCACTTTCTGCAGCACTTTAAGGTATACTCTCTTCCTCTCTCTGAATTTTGGGGCCAAGATTATGAATATCTTGTTATAGAGCCCACAAATTTGATCAATTTAGTGGTTTCAATGAATGTGAATAAGTGGTCCTCAAACATTTTAGTGTTGCAATACTCATGAATGAACTGAATTGGATTAATTTGCTCCTCCCTTGTCATTGCTAAATACATGAGCGCATGGAATACCACTCAATTCTCATGCCTAGCGTATGCAAATCTTGTCATATGTGTCAACAATTAATCCTTTTATTCCATGCTTTACCTTACACATACACTGCTGCTTTACTTGCTTGCCAAAACCTACATTGATTTTTTTGCTTTCTCCAACTTTTTGAGAATTGTTGGACATATGTGATATGCCTTGTTGTAAATTTTAAGCAATAATCTTCCTAGAAGCAACTGTAGTTGTGACTAACTCAAACATCTCTTCAGGCATGGTCTTAATGCACTTAAATCTTGCCTCTATAATGGATGGGTAAACATTTTAAGCATATTATTATCAACAGAGTCACATTTGGTGTTTGAATCGAAGAATAATATGCAAAAATGCTTAGGGTTCTTCCTTTACAAGAATTGTCATGCGTGAAGATCTAACTATTACATCTCTTTGATGTACTCTATTAGTAGTGAGCCTCATCTGATGACTTTGCAAGTCTCTAAAAGACATATCGAAATTGCATACCCTTTCATTTTTTTTTCTGAGGTTAGCATATACATGCGTCGAACACAATCTATGCTCAGCCTTACAAGTAAGAGATGACATCAACAAGGCCCTAAACATAAATAAATAAGAAACAAAGATATTCCAACCTTTATATATACACCTATAACATAGTAACTTACACAAAATAGCATACAATCTTACCTTATTGATCTGAAATCATAGTCCATCCTTGTCCATCTGTCATGTCTAGATCCTAGAGTAAGAATGTGAGGAGTCATATTGGAGTCTCTTTGCATTTCTTTTGTGCCAAAAACAAGTAGTAGAATACATTTGATTATCAGCATCTCGAGCAATAGTAGCTAGAACTTGGCATCCCGATTAAGGGCCCTCAAGAAACAAGCTAGTATCAAGTCACATCACTCTCCTACATCTGTCTAAAAATCCTTACTTTAAACTACCACCACTTATGTGTATGCCCTTGAAAATACATTCTCCATTCTCATGCGTCCATGTTAATCTTCACAGTCGAATCAAGATTCTTGTTTAGATGTTTATGTGCATAATTCCTAGGCATGGAAAACTTTGGCTTCTAATCCCTAAGAGTAAATTCGAAGCCTTTTCTCAAGTCCCCACATACATTGACACAGTAAGCTTGTATTGGAGGTCCTTGTCAATCAAGCCAATTATCTTCCTTAACCTCAAATGTTGGTGTTAACCAAAAACCTCCTAATATTATTGTGCTAACCTGTAATGGCCCCAAAAATATTGGCTAAAGTTTTTAATAAATAAATATGCAGTATTTAAGCTTAGCAAAAGTTCTTGATAGAGGCTCTATAGGCCTAGATAATAAGCAATGTTGAATGTTTAAGTTTAATGTGGGCCTTAATCCAATAATATTATTATTGTATGCTGGTAATTAAATAATAGTGTTGGCCATATATTATTATTATTATTATTATTATTATTATTATTATTATTGTTGTTGTTGTTGTTGTTATTGTTGTTGTTGTTGTCATTATTATTATTATTATTATTATTATTATTATTATTATTATTATTATTATTATTATTATTATTCTTCTTCCTCTTCTTCTAGTCCGATTTTCCTAATGATTCTATTGATGGTGGTTATCAGTGGTATTATTTTCTCCTTATTTTAATAGACAGTATTGAGCGTCATACTAATAATGTCAATGGCATCATCGTCATCATCATCATCATCACTATTATTATTATTATTATTATTATTATTATTATTATTATTATTATTATTATTATTATTATTATTATTATTATTATTATTATAATATCATGAAGGATAGTGGACTTAGCTATGTTTTAAGGCCACATTACAGTGAATAGGCCAACCTCCTCATGATCATTGGCAAGAAAATATGATAATCATGCAACGCATTTAATTAGCAAAAGAATAATATCCTCTAACGACAACTCATTTGCCATTATCACGATGGAACCGTAAAACTTTATCAAAGTGATTTTCCAGAACTTTTGACGCTAGATTAAGTTGAATGCAAACTCTATCCTATCCCTAAAAAGTTTAGAGGAGTCCAATGTTATTCCATTTATCCACGGACCACGGAGCTCCTATAAACACCCCCGTTAATAGATAACCTTCCTCTGCGGCCAAGTCAAAGCATCTCCCAAAGTTTCCACTCGAGTCTAAAGCAAACTAGTGGTACGTCTCGCATGGAAGCTAGATTGTGTATGACTTGCAGATTTTCATGGAAGTATAGTTTGGTTTCGATAAGCCTATACGAACTTTAACATAGCCTCCTTCCATCACTTCATTCTCTTTCCTTATACTAACTGGGTCTGCGTCTATCATAAACAGTGGCGAAGTCAGGGAATTTAAAGAGGGGTATCGAAATTAATAGCATACAATATAAAATTTAACAATAGTCATAAACTGAAATTAAATAACAATTATATTACATCTAATCTAATTGTCCTCGAAGAGACCTCATTTTTTGAAAGCGATGCAAAATATCATTAGTAGATACACTTTCAAACAAAACGTCTTCAAAGTATTAACAGTATCATTCAAAAATTCATCTGAGATTCGGTTGTGCAAGTTGGTCTTGATATACTTCATTGAAGAGAACACTCTTCCAATTGTTGAAATTGGCAAATAAACTCTTTCAACGGGACTCACACTTTCGAACCTAGAATTGAAATTAAACATATAAATTAAACAAATTTCGAATTGAAATTGGCAAATAAACTCACAAATTAAACTATAAAAACAAGGTAATCTACAAATTGAAAAATTGAGAATTAACCTATAATTGAAATGAAACCTATAAATTAAACAAATTTGAAATTAAAATTGGTAAATAAACTCACAAATTGAACAATAAAATAAATTAATCTACAAATTAAGAATTAACCTAAAATTGAAATTAAACTTACAAATTAAACAAATTTGAAATTGAAATTCAAACAAACTCACAAATCAAACAATACAAACTTATTGATCTTTAAATTGAAGAATTTAGTAATAAATTTCAGTCAGTTAAATATTTAAACTAGTATTAGTAAACAGTGAACTCCCAAATTTGGAGAGAGATCAGGTGAGGTTGGTGGGCCGTGTGCTGGCCATTGGGAGGCGACTTGGCATGGGAATGGTCACCGGTGACCAGTGGATGATGCTTTGGTGGCTGAGTGTGTGGGTGGGGGTTTGGGGTTTTGGGTACCGAGTGTGAAATTGTGAACAAATGAAGCAGAGAATGCGAAAAGGGGGGCTATCCCAGCCCAAGGCGTAAGTAAAAATAATTGGAAAGAATAGATCTGCAAAGGAGAAGCATGGAGGACTCGAACTCATGACATCAAACCTCACGAAGCAGCTGGACCACTTAGCCAAGGGCAATTGCATGCTTAATTTGCGCGCATTTTCTATATACACAAACGTCAAACTGTTTCAATTTTCTAACATATATTTTTTTTTAGAGGGGTATCGGGTGACACCACTGACACCACGGTGGCTATACCACTTATCACCATTTTTGGTTGCTCAACCCCCGTCTTCCTGGACCTGTGAGATGCTTCATGTTAAACTGTCATGTACTCAGTAAGCCTTCTTTGGT
The DNA here is from genome assembly GCA_029747015.1 of Carnegiea gigantea. Classification (NCBI taxonomy): domain Eukaryota; kingdom Viridiplantae; phylum Streptophyta; class Magnoliopsida; order Caryophyllales; family Cactaceae; genus Carnegiea; species Carnegiea gigantea. The sequence goes on along the minus strand of JAKOGI010000882.1, from coordinate 6,548 downwards.
ACACCGTTTCAGGTTAGATTATAAGCATGGATCTTGTTTTAGGTGATTGGGTGGTGTTTAGTGTATCACGTGAAATAATCTTAGCGCCTGAAAAGCATTAACTGAATTATTCAAGCAGTCAAGCCCAAGCCAACATGGATTAATTGATTTTTGATACCTACTATGCCACATGCATGGGGTACACCATTTTATAATAGAACCTCTTGTTAGGCTTGCAGAGACTAGTTAATCGACAATATCATACACTGGGCAGTTGGCATTGTTGGGAGTAATGGCAACAAGCTACTTTTCCTTCTCTATTTCTTCTTGTCCCACATAGAACTTGGAAAGAAGGAGAAAAGGGTTCTTATACTCCTACTCCTCCTTGTCCCAGTTGAATAAGATCAAGGCATGTTTTAAGGGTATGAGGGGGCCACTGGGAAACCCCGCGCGCGCGACGCCGCCGCCCCCCCCGGTCCGGTCCGTGCTGGGCGCGCGCGCGGGTCGATTGTTTTTGGAAAAATCTATTTTATTCTTTTGTATAACAGATTGCGTCCACGATTCTCGCCTCTGTTTATTATAGTCCTCCGGATAATCCGCTCTCCCCTTAATTTCAATTGCAGTTTTCTACAAGCTGCTTATCTTCTGCCTGATCTTCTGCCTCCATCATTGCTGCTGCCGTAACTGCTGCTGTTTTCCTGTTTTTCTTAAGCCCTTCAACAGCTATTATCTCACTATAAATACGTGGCTCCCCTGTGCATTGGTAACACACAGAGAACCATCCACTTTTTCCCTCTTCTCTTCTGTCTTCCTCCTTGCTACGTTTCTGGGCATTAACATTGCATACCTCAACCTCTTAGCCGCGAAGTGCACGCGTCTGAGAGTTACTAAGTTAACCTTGGGGAGCGACCGGCTAATACGATTTGCACCCTAGTCGAGCCGTAATCTCTTTCAAGGCAGTGGTTCTCTACCACGACTCGGTTTAACCAACCCTGTGCTTTTCAGTCATTGCACCTAATTTTTCCAACAATTTGAAAGCGATTACGATTGCAATGGCTGCACCCTTTCAGAAGTCTCTCCCTGAACTTCACAAAATCGAGCCACTCGATGGAACTAACTACAAACGTTGGTCCCAGAAGTTACTACTCTGCTTCGAACAACTAGAAATCGATTATGTCCTCACCATAGACTATCTTGATGACTCTGACACCTCTCAGATTGATGCTGAGAAATCCATCGCCACTCCTGTTACTCCAAAAACACCAACTATTCCACTAGATGAAACTACCAGAAAGAAACTGAAAAAGGACAACAAGATGGCACGGAGCTATCTGCTGAACAACATGTCGAATCCATTGTTTGATCTTTTTGTGATCTTCAAGTCTGCGAAGATCATATGGACTAAACTGGAAGCGAAATATGGTTCAGATGGTGCTGGAAAAAGGAAATATGTTGTAGGGAAGTGGCTACAGTTTCAGATCGTAGACGACAAGCCTATCATGGAACAAGTCTACGTCTACGAGAACCTATGTGCTGAAGTGCTGAACGAGGGCATGAAGATGTGCGAGATCCTACAAGCAAATGTATTGATCGAGAAATTCCCCCCATCCTGGAGTGACTACAGAAATCACCTGAAACACAAGAAGAAGGATTTGACACTCCAGGAGCTAATCAGTCATATGAGGACTGAAGAAGCAAATCGTCTTAAAGATAAGTTAAAATCTCTATCTTTAAATTCATCTAAAGCTAATCTTGTCGAATCTTCTATTCCTGTAAACAGAGACAGGTTCAAAGGAAAAAATAAAAGGGATCAGAAGCCACTGAAACGTCAAAATCACCTGAAAAAGACAAACGGCGGAATTCAGAAGCAGAAGGTTGTCTGCTACGTTTATGGCAAACCAAGCCACAAAGCATATCAGTGCAACCTTCGTAAGGGAGCCAACCAAACAATTCAGAAATACACCGGACAACCAACTGCACAAGCAAACCTGACTGAAGATACTGAAGTTTTCTGTGCAGTTACATTGGAGGTCAATTTGGTGTCCAACCCCACTGAATGGATTCTAGATACCGGAGCAACAAGACACTTCTGCGCCAACAAGGATCTGATGCACGACTTCGAAGATGTCCCAGATGGCGAGCATGTCTTCATGGGTAATGCCACTACCGCCGGAGTCATGGGTAAAGGGAAAGTACTTCTGAAATTTACTTATGGCAACTCCTTATGTCTGAATAATGTGCTGTTTGTGCCTTCCCGTCGTAGAAACTTAGTTTCTAGTAGTCTTCTAGACATTGCTGGGTTTGAGGTCAACCAAAAGGCTGGGAAAATAATTATACTTCGTAATAGGGTCTCTGTTGGGAAAGGGTATCATAGTGGAGGGCTCTTTGTTCTGAATGTTGCTTCTGATGCAGTTAATAGAAATGCTTCTTCTGCCTATATTGCTGAGTCTGTGGATTTATGGCATGGTAGACTTGGACATGTAAATTATGCTTCAATAAACAAACTAAAGAACATGCGACTAATTTCTAATATCAATACTGAAAACTGCTCAAAATGTAATGTTTGCGTTGAGGCAAAATTTGCCAAAAAACCATTCAAGACCATAACAACTCGGGAAACTGAACTGCTTGAACTTGTGCATTCAGACCTAGCAGACTTTAAGAACACAATGAGCAAGGGAGGAAAGAAATGGTATATCACTTTGTGGATGACTTTTCTAGGTATACCAAAGTTTACCTCCTTAAGTCTAAAAACGAGGCTAAGCAAATGCTCTTAAAATACAAAGCAGAAGTTGAGAACCAATTAGATCAAAAGATCAAGAGACTACGATCGGATAGAGGTGGAGAATAGGATACCAATTCTCTGACTGCTTTTTGTGAGAAAAATGGCATTATACATGAGACTACTGCCCCTTATACCCCTCAACAAAATGGTATAGCTGAAAGGAAAAATCGTACCTTGAAGGAAATGATGAATGCTATGCTTATAAGTTCGGGGTTGCCTGATAACATGTGGGGAGAAGCTGTCTTAACTGCATGCCTTATTCTTAATAGAATCCCTTATAAAAAATCAGACAAAACCCCATATGAATTGTGGAAAGGGTATGTTCCTAATCTGAGTTATCTGAAAGTGTGGGGTTGTTTGGCTAAGGTTGCTTTGCCTAGTATTAAACGAACTAACATAGGTCCCAAGACTTTTGATGCTGTATTTATTGGTTATGCTCAAAACAGTGCTGCTTATAGATTCAGGTCATTAAATGATAATGTTATTTCTGAACATAGAGATGCAGAGTTTTTTGAGCATGTTTTCCCCCTTAAAAGGGAAGTGACTGATGTGGCACCTATTAATTCTTCTTTATCTGCTAAATCGCCTGTTTCTAACTCTAACGATAGAGTCTTAGAAATTGAACCTAGAAGGAGCAAGAGACGTAGGGTCGAAACAAACTTCGGACCTGACTTTATTACTGCTTTTCTAATGGAATCCTTTAATAGCTCGGATGTTGATGTCATAACTGAGGAATTTGTGTCAAACTTCTTGATAGAAGAAGATCCCAAAACCTATCAAGAGGCTATAAAATCTATAGATGCAATTTTTTGGAAGGAAGCCATTAAAAGTGAAATAGATTCACTCGAGTCAAACAAAACATAGGAATTGACCGACCTGCCCAAGGGTTGTAGACCCATTAGTAGTAAATGGATTTTCAAAAAGGAGTTAAAGGCGGATGGTTCAATTGATAACTATAAGGCCAGGTTGGTTATTAGAGGTTTTGATCAGAGTAAGGGGATAGACTATTTTGATACATACTCCCCTGTGACCAAAATAGCCACCATTAGAGCTTTAATTACCTTAGCTACTATATATGATCTTGTTGTACATCAAATGGATGTTAAAACAGTCTTCTTGAATGGTGATCTAGAGGAAGAAATTTACATGACCCAGCCTGAGGGCTGTGAGGTACTAGGCCAGGAGAATAAAGTTTGTAGACTGAGAAAATCTCTTTATGGTCTAAAGCAGGCTCCTAAACAATGGTACGAAAAGTTTGACAGCTCTTTAGTAAAAAATGGTTTTACTGTAAACTTGTCTGATTCATGTGTATACTCAAAAAGGATTGATTCAGATTGTGTACTCATTTGTCTTTACGTTGATGATATGCTAATCTTAGGCACTAATCTGCTCGTTGTTAACGAAACTAAAAAGCTATTGTCTTCGTTGTTTGAAATGAAAGACATGGAAGAAGCAGATGTGAATTTGGGGATCAAAATTCAGAAAACCAGCACTGGCTTTTCGTTGTCTCAGTCACATTACATTGAAAAAATGTTGAAGAAATTTAACCAATTTGATGTGACACCTATGAGAACACCTTATGATCCCAGTATTCACTTAAAGAAAAATAAAGGATCCAGTGTATCACAAAATGAGTACGCAAAAGTTATAGGAAGTGTGATGTTTCTTATGAACTTCACTCGTCCTGATATTGCTTATGTCGTAAGCAGATTGAGTCGGTATACTCATAACCCTAGTCAAGAATATTGGAATGCACTTCTTCGTTTGCTCAAATATCTTAGAGGTACTATTGATATGTGTTTGCATTTTAACAAATTTTGTGCTGTGTTAGAAGGATATTGTGATGCAAATTGGGTATCTGATAACGATGAAATCAGCTCTAATAGTGGTTATGTTTTTACTCTTGGTGGAGGGGCTATCTTGTGGAAGTCTGCAAAACAGACTTGCATAGCCCGCTCCACCATGGAATCTGAATTCATTACTCTTGAGTTGGCAGGACAAGAAGCAGAATGGTTCAAATGCTTGTTAACAGACATGCCATTGTGGGGCAAACACCAATTTCCCTACATTGTGACTCGCAAGCGGCAATAGGAGTGGCGCACAATAGTGTCTACAACGAAAAAAGGAGACACATCTGTATCAGACACAGTGCGGTGAAACAGCTGCTGAAACATAGAGTCATATCTCTACAGTATGTGAGATCTGAGAAGAACTTAGCGGATCCTCTCACGAAGGGATTAACAAGGCGATTGGTGCTGGAGACGTCGAGGGGGGTGGGCCTTAAGCCTGTGACTGGAGATAGTGTGGTGGATACCTATTAGCGGTCAAATGAAGCCAGGCTAACCTCTAAGATGCACTACATTCCCATCCCTATGACGTGTGATAATGCTTGTGCTATAGAGAAGCACAATAACAAATCCAGAGCCTTCCAAGGTGGTGCTATAGAAAAGCACTTGATGGATTCATCCCATTTTACTTGAAAAATGAGCTTACGCTCTTGGTGTAGTTATACCCATTGTGGGGGTGCTACTGAGAAGCACTTAATGTATTCATTGCATGGAAAACTTATGAGGTTGAACTGTATTATGTTCTTAATAATTTCATAGCCATTGTTATGGTGGACTATACCGAAGATAGACTTGATGAAATTATCTACGTAGGTGTGAAGGTTTGGCCGCCTTCTATGAGAAATTCAGGTTTTCTCTCTAGAGCACCTATGAGACCCAAGGTACGCGCATGGCCAAAAAGGCGCCTGTGTTGTTATCGCGAGGTATGTGTTATTCCTTAAGGGGTTGATATGTGTTGTGGGGGTCTCAATCAAGGTTTACAAGTTCAAGACTTAGCTCACTTGTAAATTACTTGGTTGTTGCCTCACATCACTAATGTGTCAATTCAAATCAAAAGATATTGACATCTAATCGCCAAGAAATTATTTCCTCTCTTATCTTGTATGCCATTAGTGGGGGATTGTTGGGAGTAATGGCAACAGGCTACTTTTCCTTCTCTATTTCTTCTTGTCCCACATTGAACTTGGAAAGAAGGAGAAAAGGGTTCTTATACTCCTACTCCTCCTTGTCCCAGTTGAATAAAATCAAGGCATGTTTCAAGGGTATGAGGGGGCCACTGGTAAACCACACGCGCGCGCGCGCCGCCACCGCCCACCCATCCAGGCTGGGCGCGCGCGGGTCGATTGTTTTTGGAAAAATCCATTTTATTCTTTTGTATAACGAATTGCGTCCACGATTCTCGCCTCTATTTATTATGGTCCTCCTGATAATCCGCTCTCCCCCTAATTTCAATTGCAGTTTTCTACAAGTTGCTGATCCTCTGCCTGATCTTCTGCCTCCATCATTGCTGTTGCCGTAACTGCTGCTGTTTTTCTGTTTTTCTTAAGCCCTTCAACAGCTATTTTCTCTCTATAAATACGTGGCTCCCCTGTGCATTGGTAACACACAGAAAACCATCCACTTCTTCCCTCTTCTCTTCTGTCTTCCTCCTTGCTACGTTTCTGGGCATTAACATTGTATACCTCAACCTCTTAGCCGCGAAGTGCACGCATCTAAGAGTTACTGAGTTAACCCTGGGAGCGACCGGCTAACACGATTTGCACCCTAGTCAAGCCGTAATCGCTTTCAAGGCAGTGGTTCTCTACCACGACTCGGTTTAACCAACCCTGTGCTTTTCAGTCATTGCACCTAATTTTTCCAACAGGCATAACTTCTAAATCCCGGGTAATATTCACTTAGTTAATTAGCAAGGATATACATACATACATATATATATA